>OZ014471.1:29371073-29584853 GCA_963965965.1 Trididemnum nubilum
CCTTCACGTTATTGACCGCGTCAGGGACATCTCTGTGAGTATTTAGGTTTTCAAGATTTCTATTTTTCAGGCCAGGTCCCAGCAAACCACCCTTCAAATATTCTTAACACTGTCGGGCTCATCTTCTCTCTTTTATCGCAATTCTGAAGCAAATTTCTTGGTGTCACCTTCAATGGAGCGTTATGCTTTTTAGCTTATGTTCGGTCAAGCTGCTCTAAATTTTACGCAAGATACAAAGCCTTATGCTCGATTGCTTCCACCAACTGGGAACTCTTCAAAACACTTCTTCTTTTCTAAACCAAGATATTATGGGGCCGGTACTTCCATATGCCTCCCCCAGGTGTTTTTTCTTCTAATGCAACATGCTGATCAATTGAATAGAACTTTCGACAAAGCTGCAGGCATAGCCCCAACTAGATTTATCTCCACCAATCCCACCTCGTTAATCCACTTCGACGCTAAACTCTCTTGCATGAAAGCAGCACCGGAAGGCCAGGCTTTATTTTGGTGTGAATATGCTTCGCATCTGCCACCTGGAATACTTTATTCTCAGAGCCCTTGCCGTGGAAATAAACCCTCCAGTTGAAAAAGGAGCCCTTTTAAAAGTTATTTAGCATTTCAAAAAATCCTCTCCCTTCGTTACGTGATTCTTAAATTTTCTCATCTCAACTCCGCAAGTCCTCTATTTAGTGCTTTTCAACACTCCCAGTCTCCCATGGTCATAAATCAACTTCACCATACCCTGGCCGGCTCCGCCTAGACTTGATTGCTTTGCTTATAAACCTTGTTCCATGTCTCTTTTCCTTTCGTTATTGGATCTTGTGGTGGTGATGTGTAACGTGTAATTGTGTGTGATACCAGCTGTAGCACGACTAACTAACTTTTTTATGCAGGCTCAATAGCATTCAGTTGCACCTGAGAAATCTACGCCCTGAAATGGATTTGACTGGTATAATAGCCGCTCAAAAATCTGTCTTTTTTATTCAGTACTTCTTCATCACTGGCTCCCATCTCCCAATCTGTTGTTTCTTTGCTTTCTTTGCCTCCTTCTTCTCCGACAGTTTTCTAGAGTTCCTGGCCATACTGCTCTTTAGGGAGATAAGTTTGCTGATTTGCCAGCCAACACTGGCGCCTCTTTGCTTGCTGGTGTGATTTCCTGTCCTTTCTCTCCAGCCATTGCCGAAACTAATATAACTCTCTACCACACCTGAAGAAACAGCATTTTGTATTTTCTAAAGTGTAAAGGTGCTTCAAAGAAACTTACTCTCCTTCTCCTATACGCTGCAAACTTTCACGCCTTCGCTGTCACGGTTAGTCCTAAACCTATTAGTTTCCTCCTACTAATCAATTAATGCATGATCGATCGGTAAAAAACTCTTCTAGTGGCGCTTGTTCTTCTTCGATTATCCTGTATTTAATCCTCTTCAAAGAGCTATTTTTGGCTTTTTTTCTGTCTTTTGACCTTTAGTTTAGATCTTGTGGTCCTTATGTTCTGTTGAGACATCGCGCCAGTATTCCTCGTAAGGAGTGGAGAGCACTACCATCACCGAAATCAATTCGGAAGTTTACTGAAACCTGTCGATTGTAATTTGCCCTTCAAATGGAAAGAGAAAAATATTTCACAATCTTCCTAATATATTTGTATCTTTTCTTTAGTTTCTGTTTTCATGCTGAATGTAGCACAAGCAATGCAGCAGTGCAACGATTCACTATTAACCGACAGCATGGGTGATATTGATTATCTTCCGGACTTTGTACATGGCCGCAGATCGCAGAGTTGTCAATGGAAATTCAGCTTCGCTGAGAAGAAAGAATTTTTGTTCGTCTTGCAATTTCATGAATTGCAAGCGTATGGCGCAGGAGATAGCGTGCAGCTACCAGATGGTAATAGATGTTGTTTTACAGTATTCGCTCAACTTTTACAAGCTCAAAAAGTTGTAAAAGTTCCTTTGTAAAGCAGTGACACTGATTCGAGAACGTTTCCACTGAACTCAAAATTTCAGTGTAAAAGCTTATGCTTTATAGCTTGTCTCTTTTATTTTAATGATAAGATTTTCAGCTGTATTCAATGAGTATTATTTAAAGTCAATAAAATATGATGCCGTTGTAAACAATCAATTTTTGTTGCAGAAAGTAAGTAAAAGGTTGCTTATTTTTTATGGAGAAATCTTTCAATAGAAACGGCAAGATTATGTAAATTATGAACTAGTGTTTAATTAAATCTCACTGAATCAAACGTAATCTATTGTGGTTATTTCTGTTTTCAGGTCTAACGAATCATACAGAAGCACTCGGAGGATAAGAGTAATATTTTGGAGCACAGCCGTAAATCAAACATGTCCCTAGCTTTAAGCGTAATCTGTCTAATCACTACCTGAACTCTGGGGTCTTTTTGTTCTACGTTTTGCCATCGTAATTTGCATGTCTGGTACTATTGTCAAGTTCTTTTGGTCAGGAAACAGCCATATAACCTTTGCGGCTTGAAGTCTAGCTGCCACATGCCAACCTGTCTACCACACTCAGTGAAGGCCTCATATTAATCGATTGATATTTAATGCCACTGGGAAGTTTTAACTACGAAATATTTTTTCAACCAAGAATTGAACCCGTGATTACTTTTTGAACAACTTACCCTATATCTCCTTGACCACTGATCGGTACATTTTTATATTCTTGCATGTTTTAAGCAGTACACAGCTCCTCCAAGAAAGTGCAATAATATTGGATTGTTTTATTAGGAACAATTCTTCAGAAGCAAACCATTTTCCCAAACAATGATCCCTTGTGCTTCACGTTTTCCCATCCAGACACTTCCCATCATGAGTGCGTGCGGAAACTCCGAGATAGTCACTGCTCACATGGTGAAGCGAGAACAGCTGAGCAACCCTTTCGCTTGGCTGTTAAATCAATTCCAAGCCGCACCAGCAAACAAGGAATATATAAGCTGACTAATTTCCGCGCGTCCTATGAATTCTACAAGTGCGAAAGCGAAAAGGTTAAAGAAAAAGGTAAGCTTTGTATATGGAAAGCTGGAGACATCCTTTTACGTTTTAACAACGTTTTCAAATAACAGCTACAGGAGGAATAATCAAAACATTAATTAGCATCAAGCGGCTTTTACCGAACATCCGTATTTACGGATAACTGTATCAAAAATATGCATATGCATATAAAAATACGCATACACGTATAAAATTTTCGCTCGTGCTAATTTGTTTTATTTTATATTGCTTTTTACCGAACATGAGGTATTTCAGCATGCGTATTTTTTCGAAACCAGACATAACGGCGCAAACATAAGGCTCAGAGACATAAGGGCACCAGGGCATAATGCGCAGAGATGTAAATCAGCAATCTTAGCTAACTAATATTATTATGGTTTTCTTTTGGTCTTTAGTTCCTAATCAAAGCAAATCTTTCATTCTCGCTGTAATACGCGGAAGCGTGTAACGAGTTGGCGAAGCCCATCTCCGCCTCACTGCGCCCGGGCAACACAGCAGCTCCTTTCGAAGAAATGTCGCAGCGGTGGCGATCCGTTAGAACACTGATTTGACCGACCGAAATTTGAACCTCAAACCTCCCGCTCGATATACGCACGCGTTACCACTCGACCAACTGGATAGTCGCTCCTTCTCGTCGTGCTAAATATGGTTTCCTTTTAAACGTTTGCTGAATTTGTGGTGTATTTATTTTTGTTTGGCAATGAAAGGTTACTACTACCGGATTTGTGCGAGCATTTCAAACGGAATTCTACGCAAGCAACTCAGTTATACTTTTGATTTTTGAGATAAGGAGTAGTTGCTACGGCGGAAAATTGCAAACTAGGCATTTTCAAGTTTTAGTTGTTCAGCGATTTACAAATAAATGGACAATTCATACCAAATTGCTACCATTGCGTTTGTAAATATCCTTTGCTGTTGCAAGCATTTAAAATACGCGATTGTGCTGCCAGAGGTTGGGTGTGGTTCGAATGGACAGGAGCTTAAGTCATTAAGAACTACATTTACTTTTGGTATGGTTTGTGTGTATGGGTTCGAATGCCACCGAGAGCAACAGCTTTTTCAAAATTAGATACAGAAACTTTGAAAATAAAAGGTTGTTTTTTGAAAACATGTATGAAAGTAGAATGAAGTAACTTTAAGGAGAATTAATCAAGAAAAGTACAAACAGATATTCCATTGCTCGTTTCTGGTTTGTTAAGAGCAAGTTAATTCCAAGGCCAAGAAAAGTGTGGCAACTCACAAATTATCAAACTCAAAAGCCATTTATTTCATGCTTCTGAGATACACTAGCGGAATCTGCATATCAATAAATTACCCTTCGCAAATACGTAAATGCATTGGTGTAAATACGAATGTTCGGTGAAAGCCGCTTTAATCAGGAAAGTGCGACTTACGTTTCTCCTTTGAGTTGATTTTATAATGCCAGACCTACGTATTTTCCATTGATAGTAAATACAGGTCAGTCGATCAGTCGTCGAAAAAATCTCTTGCAAAATTAAACTACCAGCATGTTTCATACGTCTTCGTCCCTTACAAAAATCATATCTCGGAAACTGCAAAGGATAGGTTTGAAACGGAAAACCTTCAAGTTTTTTGCTGCGATGGTCTTGTCTGGCCCTTGTTTAGTAACGATTAACGTTTTTACTTTTTGGGTCAAACGTAAATTTTACGAATTTTATTACTTTCTACTAATAATGAAATACACTGAAATGGAGAGGGCATTTTGGGTCTCAGAGTTTAAAAAGAATGAGTCGTAAACACCTATTCAACAACGACCAAACCTCCAACATCAATGGATAATCTAATAACTTGGATAACTGGGGCCTTGGTAACCACTCGCCATCGACTCCGATGTTATTTGCGATAAACATTAACTTTCCTGACATATATTAAAAGACCTACGTAACGCATTGAAAAGACAACCAAAACTATTTGCGGATGATACGAGTTTTATCGTGAAAAGTTCGTATTCCGAACATTTTTTCTAGTCTTTGGTTTGACCCCAACGGGGATCGAAGTTAAACCCCAGTTTACCTTTTTAGTAATTGATTGATCTATCCTACCTTAGGTTTTCAATTTGTTTCCGTAGAACTTCGCAATATTAATGCGGATAGCGGCACCATCGTTTTGGAAACCTCCGACAAGCCTGATTTGGCAGCAATCATTACAATCGTTGCTTTTGGCTTGTTAATTGGCCTTACGATGATTGGTGGCCTTTTCTATATCCTTTTCCGTGAACAGTGAGTTCTTAAATCTTCCTAAGTCTTATTTCTATTAGCCAATATTTCGCAGATACGATGAACGTTTTCAATCCGTTTTTCTTGATGTGATTGTGCTATGTATAATTATGCCGAATTTTTTTGTACTAATTACTAATGCATCCGATGAAAATCCGGTTGACAACATTCTAAAGCTAAAATTGGCAAAAGTGTTATGTAACTTGCTATCTTGCATGCTTGCAGAAAATTTTCTCTATTACTGTGTATTTTGGAGTCGATAAATATTTACAGCTTAAATAGAATCGTATTTGTGTCAGAAAGCCTACAGTCCTACAGATCTTTAGTTTGTGACGTTTTATTTATGAAGATATTGAACAATAACGATCATTTTTGGAGCTGCATTGCCCTATTAAATTACTTTTGCAACTTCCTTTTTTTTAAATTGCAAACGTAGGTATAGGCCTACTAGGCCTAAAGGTATTTTGATTTTGATATCATTTTAGTTTATACTTTTAGGAATTTTGATATCATTTTAGTTTATACCGTAGTTTTTTTGTGACCAAAGTTTTAACACTCTCCGCTTTTCTACAAATTTGTTTTTTATTGTTGTGACGTAATAATTAACTTTCGGATTTTGAAAACTATAAAAATCTTACGATTCCTATTGATGCTACGTAGCTTTAGTCGTAGTTCTTTATCGTTGCTCGTATTCCGATGATGTTGGTCGTCATGACCAACGAAACGTCAATAAAAACAAAGCTTTTAAGATCAAGCTTGCTGTGACTATGACTTCACCGGAAGAACGCAAGAATTAGAGTTATTTTCCTTTTTTTGTTTTATTAATTAAATAGTGATCATGGTTTCGTTTTGATCAATAAAAATAATTGAGAATGATGTTTTTTTTTTGCTGCAGGAGAGATGATTTCGAAACTGGTATGGCTGCTACGAACAATGTCTCTGGAGCCTTTGCCAAAAACCAGACTTGGATTCCTATGGTGGACTTCGATTCCTCGCCCGGCCTTCCTGTTGCTTCTTTGCAAGCTTACAGAGCACAGTCATACCAACCTGGTATCCCAGCTTCATACGGAAAGTTTTCGCCGATAAACTTTAAGTACGGTGGACCACCATTGAGTCCGGCATACTCTCTAGACCCCACCTATACAATTTCACCAGAAGATCAGTTTGAGGACGCTTTAGACGGAAGTGATTGGACGGGATCAACGTTAACAGACGTATCCCGATCGTCAAAAGGAAGCCAAGTGGGCCAATCCAGGAAGGTCCGCTTCGACGAAGCTTCCGGCAACAGCAAGGGATCTCGACCTGTTTCGATTACTGTAAGCAGCAACAGTAGCACTACAACAGTGATTGAGATCCCGTCCGATGTGAAAGTTGCTCACATCGATAAAGTTTCGTCGGCTTCCGCGATCTCAAGGAATACGTCGCAAGTTTCATCGCTTGGTGGATATTCAGACCCTTTGGTGAATACCTTTAAGGGTTTGGCAAGCCCTGGAGAGGATTTCACGATCCCACTTCAATGCTCGAAAGAGCATCAAAGTGGTCGATCGAATCCTCTGTCCCCGCCCAGGCCAATAGTTCCACCAAGTTATGATGTCGCGATGTTATCGGAATATCTTGTGCCATCTCCAATCGAAGCAGCTAATTTTTCCTCACTGATTCCACTCAACAGTTCCACAGGAGAAAACAAAAATCCGTTCAAGCAATTCAGCTCAACTGCACCTGATTCAAAACGGGCAACTTGGAATAGCATGTCGGCAAATGCCGAAAGCTCAATTGGAGCACCACCTCTACTCCACGAAACGCACAGTGTTGGCAGGGAAGCTCAGCAATCGTTCAGCGACAAAGGTAAATTCCTAACCACCGTTTTAAAACGTTCGTAGCAAAGCGTAATTGATGTTTACTGATTCATTTGAATTTCGCGGCAGGAAACTTTTCGAGTGATAATTTTGCAAACATTTTTAATCAGGAGCAAGTAAAAAGGTTTTTCGACTTGGCTTCAGGAAAAAGATCAAAGCCACCAAACAAGCAATCACTTTTCCAACGTTTTCGTATTTTCTACAGGAGAAATACCACCCTCATTCTTCACTTTAATGTTAAATCTCAATAAGCCAGAACTTTAGGCTATTTTTAATGACATAAAACATTAAAAAATAGAGCCAGTGTCTACAAACGTTTGGGTTTAATTGCAGGAGAGGTTTTTTTTTGTTGTATTCACGACAAAACGTCTCTTTCTACGAATTCAGCATAAAGCGTGCTGCGTGCACGTATGACATTTAATACTGATTCATGTACAGCAAAAAAACATCGAACTTCAAACCTTATGCCTGGTGCACACACACGTAAAATCGTGGGCGTACGAACGTATACTTAGTTTATTTTAACGAACTGTCAGCTTGTGGGCTGGTAAGGCAGTACGCGGGCGTACTGAATTTTTGTTTAAAATACGTTGTTACGCTGACGATTTTACGCCCAATGTGGACTAGGCTTTAAAATTTGAAATGTAAAATGTTTATGGTTGCGCTATTTGTATCAACAAGTGCTTGATATGTAATGCTTGCTTTAGGCGTTGTTGCTCCTGTCAGTCCAGTAACCTTGCCGTTGATTACGATGTTAATGGCAACAATTGCAACTCTGTTGAAGCCAAATGCAGAGAGGTAAGAATATTGCCAAAGCACTTCTAGTTGTAAACTAGAACAAATTTCAGTTGAAATGGAATATACGTAGGTATAGTTGCCAATCATAACGTTATGTGGTCTGAAGCTTGACATTTGCTTGCTGTCTTCACCTGTGTAATTTTAAGTAATAAACTGCTGCAGGAACACCGCATGAATTTATTTCGCAGTCAAATTTTTAACTTCAAAAGGTTTCATTTGGAATAAAGAAATTGCTTCATTTAAATAGCCACTTTACAAACAAATTTATTAATGGTAAGAATTGCAATGATTCCTCAATTTCCGCTAAACAACATGATGAACAAAAAACTTGTCCTTCTTGTGGTGAAGACTATACTCGTTTGTGGGGGAGGTCCTCAAAAACTGAGTGCGAACAAACTGACCGTCAACTAACCCTAATGTTTGCAGTCAATTGGTTCGCGGTCAGTATGCAACGGTAAGTTGACTTGGTTCATGTGTGTGGGGGTGCAGTACAAATCCGCTTTTCAGTAGGGCTTTGAATGAAAGTAGATAGCCATACCAATACGTTAGGTATAGGTAATACAGGTCAGCAAAAAAAAAACGATTAGCAAATTCATGCGTGAACTAAAACATCATCAACAATTTGATATCATTTTTTTGCAACGTTTTCTGCATGTTTTGTTTTTTTGTCCTTGGCCACAGATCCAAAAATTTAAGAAATCATGTTTAACCTTTAAAGTCTGTAAAATAAAAGTTATATATCTACTGCAAGTGATACGATTATTACCTCGTAAATGTTTAAAAATTACTTTGCGGCTGCGCATCTTAAGAAAGAAGTAATGCGTAATCAAACCGCAATAAATTTCAAAGCTATCAACTTGCAAGCGTAAATTCCGCAAAGATTGAAAAAAACAACTAAGAATAAAAAATAAAGCTTAGTGCCTACTGCAAATGCGCAATTTACGAATTAGTTTGCGGAAAGCCTTCTTTTGTAAAAGTCCAATATTAAACCAGCAATTGCCCTACAAGGCTTAGCCTTAAGAGAAAATTTTTAAGTTTTACAGTACGTTATCAGTAAGTTTTTGTGAGTTTTGCTTAACGCAAAAAGATGATTACGAGTCTAGTTGCAACTGTTAAAACAACCTTCGATCACCTATTTTCAAACGTACTGTATTGCATTGATTCTAAACTACGCTATTATGTTGCAGCAAATTGAACAGATATCCAACGAAAGTGTCCTTGGTCACAAATGCCCGAAAGCCTCGTTCTACTGTTACAAGAATGGTTGCATTTCAAGGAAACAGAAGAGATCGAACAAAAAAGGTCGTTAGTTCTCCAGCGCAAAGAGAGAGGAAATTGGGACGAAAATGTCCTGAGGCGTTGCTGGAACAGAAGGCAGAAGCTACTGCGACACTCAACAATAATCTGCGTTCCCAAGCAGAAAAACTAGTCTTTGAGGCACTTGATGAGCTTACTGCAGTGCTGAATCAGCAGCTGAGCCTTGAAGATGAATCAAAGAATACTTCTATAAGCACAGCATCATCTGAAAAGTTGAAGTCAAAAGCCTCCAGCGTTACGTCAAGAAGTCGAAAGACAGCTAGAGCAAGCGTGAGCGATCCTCGGCTTTATGCTGCTAGAATGATCAGGGAGGCTATCAACGAGTTGTCTACAAAACTGCAAGAAGAAGGTAGAGAATTAAGAGAAGGCTCTTCTGTTGGTACGCAAATTTCCATTCCTGCACAATTCTTTGCAATCTCGCAGCAGGAAAATAACGAAGATTCCCAGCAAAACACAGATCAGCAGAAAGCGCCTGCAGGAAGTATTGCTGAAAACTTTGTTTATGAAGTTGCAGAAGATGATGATGTGCTAAAGTCAAAATCGCAGGAGGAAGTAACCGCTTCATACAAATCTGCTAATGAATTTTCCTCTGACGAGTATAAAGAGGTGCAGCAAGATTTTCAAGCAGCTGAACATCGGAATGCACTTGCTGCTTCAGTTCGACCTCAAAAAGAAAACTTGTTTAATAATATTGTTGAAGAAATACAGCAAGTTATCGATGGAGAAACGGGACAAGCCGCCGCCTTAAGCGCTTCCCCCAGATCGGATCCTGCGCTGAAAGGCAATCAGAAAATGTCGTTAGTATCTCTGAGCCAAGGGAAGGCAAGCAATGGTTTGTCTGCAACGCAGGAGCAGTCTGTCGTGCTGAGCAAGGAATTGCTAAAAGATCAAAAGGCAGCGTCCCGCATGTCTATTGAGTCAAGCCAACAGCTCGTGCGGTATAAGAGGAAGCTGTCGTCTACAAATAATCAGCAGTGCTCTCTGACTAGAGACGTTTCGCTAGCTGAAATTGATCCATCTGGTACGCATAATAAGGATTCCTTTCTGCCGGAAAAAATACCGGAAAGTACTTCCACTGTAAGTGACAGGGTGTTCGACAACGAGTTGGACACATTGGACCAGCAGCCTCCTTCCAACCACAAATTTTTGCCAGCTGAGGAACTTGAGACGTTTATGAATGACCAGCAGCCTTCAATAAACGAAGATGTTTTACAGGCTGTAGAAAGTATGCTAGACAAGGTTCAGGACGTATCTGACAAAACGCTTTCTGAGGTTTCTGAAAACGAGTCTGATTCCGGACTCGAGCAGTTATCAATTATGATGCTAAACAAAAGTTTATCAGCTCTAAAGATCCAGGATCCTGCACCTACCCAACACGGTTCTGCATTAGAAACTTTCGATTAAGCTTCAAACGATAATGTGGAAGAACCCCAACCAGAGTTTTCAAAATAGGAAAATTAGTTGTTTTTTGTTTTCGTAAAATGTTTGTAAAGCAGCGGAATAAACGTTGTGAAATCTATGTTTTTTTGTTTTCGTTTATTTTTCTCAAAAAAAAAAAAAAAAGCGATAACTGGTGCTGTTTTAGGGGTAACCAGGATTTTTGATTTTGGGGGGAGCAAACCACAAATTACGTGCAATGACGTCATCAGAAATTTTCGAATGAAAAAGTTTTTATGGGACAAATATATCGTAAAGTAAAAAATCAGAAGCCGAGGCCTGGTTTTGGGAGACTGAATAGGGTTTGGAAGCCGTGGCATAAATTGGTAGACGCGTTGAGTAATGTAGTACAACTGAAACTTATTACAGACGGAGTATGGGGCAGAGCTCTCAGCCGCCGAAGGTTATGCGGATCTGTTTTTTTGCATTTTTTAGAAAAAGAGAGCTATTTTAATGCCATTAAATCACGTTTCGCATGTTTTCAGAGCCAATTGCAAGAACCAATTTTTTAACATTTGAAAGTCAATTGGAAAAATCAAATTGTTCAATTCTTTTTTTACTTAAATCCGTCCTTGGTTATTGCGTTACGTTTATTAAAATTAGATGAAGGCCTGAGGTTGCAACTTTTAAGAACAAAAACCCTTGTTTTCACAGGGTTATGCATTTAAGTTGGTTGACAAAAACTGAATTGAGGGGGCCCCGGCCCTTTGATTTTCAATATCAATTCTTAATTGGTCATCATTGTTGTGCACGTGTTCTGCTGTGCGCGAAAATCCTAAAAGAAACTGAAGAAACAATAGGCTTCAATATCTCATTTTTATCATTGGTGCCACTTCAACTGGGGGGCCCTCCTAGCAACGCCTATAATCTCATAGAGCTCACACCTGGATTAGACTAAATGGTAATATCAATTGACAAAATACCGCTAAAATTCCCGCCTATTCAGCTTCATTTATTTGCGAGAAACGAGAGCATTGGACACTGTAACGGTCTAATTACATCAGCGTATATGAGCACCTCTTTTTTTGGTTCTATTTTCAAGTTTTTCGTCAAGCTGGCCACCACTCCGGGCAGACTTCTTGACCCCAATGAAAAATCAGCGTTAAGGGTTCTTTCCCAACGACATTACGACGTATTGCTGGTTCACTGTTAAGAAATCGATTTGCAAGCCAGCAAGTTTTCTTAATATTTTAACTCGATATTTCTATCACTGAGCTTATCATTCAGCTAAAGATTAGTTTAGAATTTTAAAAGAAGATTGGTAGACACCTAGCGTTTTGAAATATCTATTTTTCAGTTTTTGATTACAGTGCATAGTCATGTCAAAAAAGTGCCGTTTTACAAAAGAATCAAGCAAATTACTGTTTATTTTAGCAATTTTTTTGTTTTCTTCTTGCGTGTGACGCTGTGATTGATTATATAGAAGGTGTGCATTAACCAGGATAGTGCCTGTTCATCCAACAATCGCATTCCTTCCAGTCTATTAGGCGGACGGTGTTTGGTGCAGAGGTTGTTGAGATGCTACATAGTTTAATTGCTTTCCGCGTAATCACGAAAACCCCACTAAGTCATAAGCGCATTACATTTACGTATGTCAGTGCTTGGGTGATTTAAGGTTACATAATATCCATGCTTTTCCAGGCAAATCAGATCCTGCAGAGAGAGAGAGAGAGAGGTGGAAGGGTTAACACAAAATTTTAGGGGGTGGGGACCAGTTTTGCAGCAATTATTTGTATTTATATTCTATTTACGCGGATGAAACAGAATGTAAGGTTTAGTTTTTTTATGTTTTTGTGTCGTGGTAATATGCAATGATGTTCGCTTTAACTCAGCGCTATTAAACGCTTCTTGAAACCCTGATATCAACCACAGATTTTTTTATTTTTTTTGGACAATATTCTGCAATATATTCAAACGGTTTTCAAAATGCAAAACCAAGATTAGACTATGCATAAAACCGTCTCGGGCACCTAAACTTGCAACTTACTTCCAGCGAAACAATCCAAGGCCAGTGACCTCTAATGGCTGGGGCTCCACCAACTATTCGTAAGTGAGGTCGGCTAATAGATTCGATCGGGCGCTTTCCACATTCATAAGCGTCACATTTGAACACCCAAATTCTTCCAGAAGGGCAAAAACTTTCTACAATACAGAAGAAAGATGATGAAATAAGAAAAATTGTTTTTACCAATTTACAAAACTTTATACCTTCTTGGCTAGCCACCAAGCCGGTCTATCATAAACGACATCGTTTTTCAACAGCAACACATATTTTTCATCAGATGAGAAAGTTAAAAAATTGTTCGGCGGCTTTCAAGACGTCACAATTGAATGCTAATGTGCTTCAACCTACCAGAGGCTGTGTAGAATTTTCAGGCCTCCCAAACTGTGTTTGTTTTTCTGCCGTTTTGTGTTTCGCTTAATTTGTACAGTCGAGTGTTCTATGATGCGTACGAAACTCATTTAAGATATCAGTTTTCGTTTTTTCTCGAAAACAGCATCATCCATCATTCAAACTACAGCTGTTCTCTAACGCGAGTTTCTTTTCTAAGTTTGGTAGGTCTTGTCCCATGGACGCCTTTTTCTCTCGTTTGGACTCAGATAAACCTTGTAAAATCACTTTCTAGTTTTTTTTTGGTAAACAATGTGATACCGAAAGGAGTGTTTGGTTCGGCTGCTTTATTTTATGATTGTAAACTGAATTTGAAATTTGCTATGGAATATCCTAAATTTGCAAGGTCGTTTATGGAAAAATTTGTAATCAAACTTGACCGGTATGTATTGTGCTTCGTATTTTGTGTTTAAAGTTTACTGTTTTAATTTTGGTAATTTAGTTCCTTCTGGAAGTTAGTTAATATTTTGATGGCTAAAATTAATGCATATTTAAATGTCTTTCTTTGAGTTACTGCTTTTTGAATGCCTGAAGTAGCTTTGACGTTGAATTAATTAATCTCGAGTAAATTGAATAACCGATAATGTGTTAAGCTGTTAATTTTTCGGCGTTTATTTGCAGTGTTATACCCGCGACCTTTTGTCTGTAACGTCCCGAAATTCTTGGCTGCGGACCGATCATAAACTGGTAAATTGATTTGTTCTAAATTGACGATTATCTAAAGTTTGGCATGGACTGTTGCTGATATAGTTTACAGTATATTCACGATAAACTATGTTGATATAAATTTAGTTGACAATGTGTTTTAATTGAATGATTTGTGCATTTGAACGTTATGTTGGTTACTGTTTAAATCTGAAGTTTTTGATTTGACTTACGTCGCAGCTAAATTAGTGTAATTTGCATGTCTTTAAACTGTTCGACATCCTGAATGTTTGTGTTCTTTACAGAAAACCGTCTGAGCATACGTCTACGTTTTGGCATACAACTACGTCTTCGTAAACTGATTATTTCTGGATATTAATACAAGTTTGAATTGCTTAAAGACGCGTGAAAAGGTTTTTGAGATCCGACAGACAGCCAAGGATTACTAAATTCTACATCGTTTTCAGTTTTGGTCCATCGTTTCAAATTCGTCACCGTTTTTCAAGTTTGTCTACTGGAATTCAGGTGAACTGTGTCGTTTTTACTTTGTTAGAAAATAATATTTGCAGCCTGCCGTGCAAGTTGTAATCAACCGTTTGTCTACCCCAAAGTCGAATTTTTGTCTTTGCTATAGTCGACCCGATAAATATGGAATTGCTGACCGAAATCCATGATGAGCTCAAAGCACTATATCTTCGAGCTGAGCAGCTCATGATTAGTAAAAGTAATGTTGAAAAGTTGCGAGTGCTTCTACCCGATATTGACAAAATTTATAAAACCTTAACCGAGAAAATCGCGTCATTTTCTGCCAACGGTAAAATTTCGAACTTAGACCGAAACTTGAGTGAGGTAGAAAAGGATAAGGAAAATTTCGACACTCACGTAAAATCATGGCTCACGTCTCTTGAGACCACCTCTCATGATGACATCACTTTTGGAGTTAGTGATTTAACGTTAAATAAAGCTCCCCGATCGCTTCGCTCAGAAAGTACTATCAGCTCTACTAAAAGTGAAAGGAAAAGGAGCATGGTTAAACTAAAACTTGCGGCTCATGCTAACAATCAGGAAACGCAAAAGGTGCATGAAACTAGGTTGCGAGCAAGAAAGAGAGCTGAAGAGCTTAAAAGAAAGGCCCGAGAAGCTATGGAGCTTGAGCTGCGGAGAGCTGAAGAAGAACTCCGAGAAGTGGAGGAAGAAACAGAAGCATCCCTGCGTGAAAGACAACGAGAGCTAGAGTTAGCGGAGGTTGAGGCAAAGGCTTGGAATGAAGTCGAAAGAGACCCTATTGTGCTTGAAGACAGCTTAAGCACTAAGCTAAGTAGTGTTCCAAATATTTCGGCCTCACTGTATGCCGAACCAGGTCCATCTACCCGCCGTCCCGATGATGCTGCCCGGACACAACCGAATCCCGATCCCGAAGAACCCGTTACTGTGAATCGGTGCCCAGCATCTGTTTCAAGACAATCGAAGATGGTCCCGTCAAGCATGCCTTCTCCTAATGCCTCGCATCCAACTTCTTGCTCTCAAGAAGCTGTCGCTGTGCCAAGCAGTGTGGTTACTGGCGAATTACCAAACAATGTGTTTGCATCGCAAGTTCCGGATGTCCCGCGTCCCGATAACAGCCCGCCTCTCTTTCAACGAGAAAAACAGGCACCCGAATCTGGAACCACTAAGAGGAATGCTTCTAGGAAGGAAGTGAATTTTGGCCCAACTCAAACACCGCAAAATTTGGGTGTTCTTTCCGAGCCTAGTTGGCCAAATCAACAGTTCTACCCTCGGAATTTAGGCAACCCGTACTACCCGCCAATGACTTCTGGTCCACCCGCCAAGCCCGTGAATGTGTTTGCTCCTCTTGCTGGTATGCCGGAGCCCCCACGCAACTATGATGGTTACCGCTCTGGAATAGGACATTATCATCAGGAGTATTATGATCGCCCGCTCCCGAAAATTGAAATTAAAAAGTTTGACGGCGATCCGATGAATTACTGGGCATTCATACGCAACTTCTCGGCGTATGTTGGCAAAAGATGCTATTCGGATGACTATAGGCGCCAATTTCTCATTCAGTCTCTGGAACCAAAGGTCCGTGATCGATTTGAACACTATCAAATTATGTCTCCAACCGAAGGGTTTCAAGGTGCATGGTCACAGCTCTACGAAGATTACGGTCACCCCCACATGATCTCTCGCAAGTGTGAGGAGCGACTGAAAGATATTCCAAGACTGAGAGAATTTGATATGGAAGGTTTGAATAATCTTTTCATCTTATTGAACAAATGTTGCACCTGTTTGAAGAGTTCGCCTAGCTACTCTACCCTCGACTCAATGGACGTTATGCTGTCTGTTTGTGACAAGCTACCTGACGTGCTGCGTTACGAATGGGTCAAGCATTCCGTGCAAATAGAGCGCACAACCGGCGAAAGGGCAAAATTTGCTGACTTAACAACATTTGTTGGCGATCAAAGACGCGTGCTTGATTCCATGTTCGGAAGGGCAGTCTACCCGCCTTCGCGTTCCAAGTCTTCTGGAAAGAAGCATACTTCCAACAAAAGAGAAAGATGCATGGCTTCTTCTGCTGACACCACCGTCCCGAAATCCAACCCGAAGAAGAGCGAAAGGTCTTGCACGTTTTGCGGCGAACCACACTTTGTGGCGAACTGTAAGAAATTCGGTGCTTTAAGCTACGAGAATCGCTTAAACCATGTCCGCTCTAAAGCGCTCTGTTTCAAATGTCTTAAAGGCAGTCATACTTCGCGCGACTGTAGGTCTGGAGTCAAATGTGGAGTGGAAGGATGCACTGGCACCCTACATCACACTTTACTTCACAGGTCTAGCGTCAAGCTCCCGACCAATAAATCATCCGAAGGGAATGCAGTTTCTGAAACCTGCAGCGCTGTGCGCAGTTCTCTGTCCTCAGTGCAATCCGTGTTTTTAAATGTGGTCCCAGTGAACGTCATATGTGGCGAAATAGAAATGGCCACATACGCATTCCTTGACCAAGGGTCAACGACAACTCTCTGTGAAAGGTCACTGGCTAACCTTATGCAAGTTCATGGTACTCCAATTCGTCTAAATGTAGACACCCTGACCTCTTCAAAAACATTGGATACCATAAGCTTTGCGCTTGACGTCGAGCCCCTTGATCGTTCTGGCGACCCAATACACATTGCCGACGTGGTTGCTGTAGATAAAATTCCTATTCAGCCAAATAACACTTTGGATCCAACGTTGTTAAAGAAACACAAGTATCTTCGAGACTTTGAAATGCCTCTTATCGAAAATGGTACGGTGCAACTCCTCATTGGTGCTAATGTCCCTGAGGCTTTCCGCGTCGAAGTTATGCAGAGTGGATCACCGGGATGTCCTGACGTAATACGTTCGCCTCTAGGATGGTCTCTATTTGGTCCTACGTTCGGCTTGACATCCTCAAAGAATGTGAGCTGTAACTTTCTGTCGGCACAATCCGAAGAAATGGAGACACTACATGCAATGTACCTTCGAGACGAGATCGACTTTAGCCCCGTTACCGCCGATGAAGAGATCGAATCTTTGGATGTGATTAAATGCTTATCAGCAGAAGACCGCAGGACATACGAATTGATGAAAGATTCTGTAACAATGGTAAACGGACACTACGAACTACCGCTGCCCTGGCGTCATGACTACCAGTTACTGCCGAACAACAAGATAATGGCTACCAAACGCCTTAACAGCTTGAAGAAACGCCTATCTCTTGATTCAAAGTTGAAGGCTAGATACGTTGAACAAATGCAAATTATTCTGCAAAAGGGATATGCTGAAGAGGTTCCGAAGGAGGAAATCGAAAGCAATCGCAGGATTTGGTATATTCCACACCATCCCGTCTTCAACCCAAAAAAGCCTGAGAAACTGCGTATAGTTTACGACTGCGCAGCTAGCTTTTCTGGAATTTCATTAAATCAGGTGTTAATGCAGGGGCCTGATCTTGTAAACAGCATTGTAGGAGTGCTAACCCGATTTCGAAGAGACAAAATTGCCATAGTTGCCGATATAGAAGCGATGTTCTACCAAGTAAGAGTCTCTCAGCGTGATCGGAACTGCGTGAGATTCTTATGGTGGCCCGAAGGGGACATGTCCAAGAAACCCGTCCCGTTTCGTATGTGCGTTCACTTGTTTGGGGCCACATCGTCTCCAAGCTGTGCCGCGTTTTCTCTTCGGCAAGCCGCATTAGAGTTTGGTTCCAATTTTGACCCTCAAGTTGCCACAACGGTTGAGAGAAATTTCTACGTAGACGACCTTTTGTGTACAGCCCCGACAGCAGATGATGGTATTCGATTAATTAAAGGCCTCCAAACCCTTCTTGCTAAAGCTGGATTTCACCTTACCTAGTGGTTATCCAATTCCCAGGAAGTAATCGATTCAGTCCCGGAAATGGAAAGGTCCAAATCTCTACAAGTTCCCTCTCTATCAGACGAAATGCATGAGCGAGTTCTTGGCGTCAATTGGAATGTCCAATCCGATAGATTTGAGTTCAATATCTCCATTCCAATAAAGCCTCAAACCCGGCGTGGAATTCTTTCTACTATGAACTCCTTGTTCGACCCCCTAGGATTTGTCAACCCTATTGTTTTGGAAGCAAGAATGATTTATCGTGTTCTTTGCCAACAAGAATTAGAGTGGGATGAGCCTATTCTAGATCCCGAATTGAAGAGGTGGGAAAAATGGCTTTCAAGTTTGGTTCAGCTTCGTGATGTGACCATTCCAAGATGCTTAGGGGTACAGACGCCTGGGAATATTGGGAACTGCCAGATGCATTGCTTTTCAGATGCATCTAAACAAGCTTTTGGCACGACATGTTATTTGAGAGTGCAGGAAAATGACGGAACTGTTCGATGCACGCTGCTGATGTCCAAATCCCGTTTGGCTCCCAAGTCCGAAGAATCCGTTCCTCGCCTCGAGCTAATGGCTGCAGTCGAAGCAGTTAAGATGGAAATTGTGCTCAAAAACGAGCTAGGACTGCCATTGCGCCCATCAATATTTTGGTACGACTCCGCAATAGTCCTACAAAGCTTGCAAAATGATCACAAACGCTTCCCACTGTTTGTTTCACGGAGACTAGCGTTTATTTCCAGAAATACTTGCGTAGAAAACTGGAAACACGTTCCCACAAAGCAGAATCCAGCGGATTTTGTTTCCAGAGGAGCAACGGCTGATATGCTGATAAAAAGCAACTCATGGTTTGCCGGCCCCCCATTTCTCCAGCAAAGTCCTGAATTCTGGCCAAGCCGTTTTGAAGCAAAGACCATGGAACTGCAAGACACCCGACTATTTGACAAGCAGCCCGAACGTTCATTTGCTATTCAAGAATCAGTGAATCCTATGGACAGGTTGCTCTCCTATTTTTCTACTTGGTTTCAACTAAGACGTGCTGCTGCATGGCTAGCTCGATTCAAATTTTGGCTTTGCCAGTCAATCAAAGGAAAGGAGCCGATAATGAAGAAATTCTTGTCTGTAAAGGAACTACAAGAAGCTGGTGCCGACATAATCCGATATGAGCAAAGTCAGCACTTTTCCCAGTGGATAACTGGATTGTCAGGACGCAACAGTCCTTCATACCGTTTAAAGGTCTCATCTGCTTCACCGCTGTTCAAGCTAGACCCAATATTGATTGATGGTACCCTCCGCGTTGGAGGTAGACTAAATAAAGCTCCAATTGAGTTTGACGCCAAACATCCGACAATTCTTCCCAATGTATCTTACTTGACTGAATTGATAATTCGACACCATCATGAAATAACCGGTCATTCGGGCTTAAACATGACCTTAAACTCTTTATCACAGAAATTTTGGATTGTAAAAGCAACGACAGCAATAAAACGAGTTTTGAGCAAATGCGTTTCTTGTCGGCTACGTGATGCTAAGCCTGGAAGTCAACTTATGGCAGAATTGCCATCCTCCCGACTTCAAGCCCAGACTTACCCATTTGCTTACACTGGAGTGGACTATTTTGGTCCTCTAATAGTGAAACAGAAACGAAGCAACCTCAAAAGATACGGATGCCTATTCACTTGCCTCACTACTCGAGCTGTCCATTTAGAAATGGCTTATGATATGTCAACCGACGGCTTCATAAACGTACTTCGCCGATTCATGTCCCGAAGAGGACCAATCCTCCATCTTTACTCCGATAATGGATCCAATTTCATCGGCGCTGAGCGACTTCTACGTGAATCATTGCATGATTGGAATCAAAACCAACTGCACACATTTTTTCTGCAGAAGGATATACAGTGGTCATTTAACCCCCCGAGTGCAAGTCACATGGGTGGCGCTTGGGAAAGAATGATCAAGTCTGTTCGAAGAATACTACAGGCTCTGGTGAAGGAGAAAACTTTAAATGATGATCAGCTTCAGACATTCTTGCTTGAAGCTGAAGCAATTTTGAATGCAAGGCCGTTGACACCTGTGACTCTAGATGTTGATGGCGAGACGCCTCTCACCCCGAATCATCTCCTGAGAGTAAACGCAGCTGCCGGGATGCCTCCAGCTCCAACCCATGCTTCAGATCGTTTTTCCAAACAAAGATGGCGTAATGTTCAGCTTCTGGCTGATCAGTTTTGGAAAAGATGGTCACGTGAGTACCTACGTACAATCATTTCACGTCAGAAGTGGCACCACACAAAACGCAACTTCAAGGTCAACGACGTGGTGCTCCTTGTCGACAACAACACTCCACGAGCTCAGTGGTCGATGGGAAGAGTGAGCTCAGTACATTCAGATGAACATGGCATTGTGCGAACTGTGTCCGTCAAATGCCGTGGCTCCGAACTACTGCGACCAATCCACAAGCTTTGCCTGATTCTACCTGCTGACGAGGATGAGGATCTGCAACAATGCATCGGGGAAGGAAGAACCGAGAAGAAGAAATCCGAATGAACAATGAGAGACACTGAAAATTATTGTTGTAAATAAATTAAAAGGTTTCAATTTCGCGGGGGAGGATGTAGAATTTTCAGGCCTCCCAAACTGTGTTTGTTTTTCTGCCGTTTTGTGTTTCGCTTAATTTGTACAGTCGAGTGTTCTATGATGCGTACGAAACTCATTTAAGATATCAGTTTTCGTTTTTTCTCGAAAACAGCATCATCCATCATTCAAACTACAGCTGTTCTCTAACGCGAGTTTCTTTTCTAAGTTTGGTAGGTCTTGTCCCATGGACGCCTTTTTCTCTCGTTTGGACTCAGATAAACCTTGTAAAATCACTTTCTAGTTTTTTTTTGGTAAACAATGTGATACCGAAAGGAGTGTTTGGTTCGGCTGCTTTATTTTATGATTGTAAACTGAATTTGAAATTTGCTATGGAATATCCTAAATTTGCAAGGTCGTTTATGGAAAAATTTGTAATCAAACTTGACCGGTATGTATTGTGCTTCGTATTTTGTGTTTAAAGTTTACTGTTTTAATTTTGGTAATTTAGTTCCTTCTGGAAGTTAGTTAATATTTTGATGGCTAAAATTAATGCATATTTAAATGTCTTTCTTTGAGTTACTGCTTTTTGAATGCCTGAAGTAGCTTTGACGTTGAATTAATTAATCTCGAGTAAATTGAATAACCGATAATGTGTTAAGCTGTTAATTTTTCGGCGTTTATTTGCAGTGTTATACCCGCGACCTTTTGTCTGTAACGTCCCGAAATTCTTGGCTGCGGACCGATCATAAACTGGTAAATTGATTTGTTCTAAATTGACGATTATCTAAAGTTTGGCATGGACTGTTGCTGATATAGTTTACAGTATATTCACGATAAACTATGTTGATATAAATTTAGTTGACAATGTGTTTTAATTGAATGATTTGTGCATTTGAACGTTATGTTGGTTACTGTTTAAATCTGAAGTTTTTGATTTGACTTACGTCGCAGCTAAATTAGTGTAATTTGCATGTCTTTAAACTGTTCGACATCCTGAATGTTTGTGTTCTTTACAGAAAACCGTCTGAGCATACGTCTACGTTTTGGCATACAACTACGTCTTCGTAAACTGATTATTTCTGGATATTAATACAAGTTTGAATTGCTTAAAGACGCGTGAAAAGGTTTTTGAGATCCGACAGACAGCCAAGGATTACTAAATTCTACAGGCTGAAAGAATCTGAGTGGCCAAGTCAATGCCGTAGGCAATTATTGCAATTACAAAAAATTAAGCCAGCGGTTTTTACGCTTTTTTATAAATTTTGAAAAAGCATTACGGTATTAAAATTTGCAGCCTATAATGATTGCAAACAACTGAATTTTTAAGCATTTTGAAAAAAAATTGAGCTGTTCGCAATTTAAGTACAATTATCCAATCAAAGAATTGAACCCACTTTTTTCGAACATATTTTGAACAAATGTCAGGAGGGCTGATGTTAAAGGCTGATCATTTTTGCTATTATACTGCAATTATGGAATAATAATTATAGGAGCAAAGCAAAACAATTCCAGCCTGTTCAGTTAGCAAAGTGTCACCAAAACCTAGAGTCTCATGGTGTAAAAATCCCAAGATTCAGAGTTATACAATTTTTACAATATATAAAGAGCCAAAACGCAAAATGAGAAAACTTTTTTTTAACCGAAAAATCCAAGCGTTGTCGAATTGTTGTCAGGAACCTAGAAACAGCCATTTTTTATTGCTTCCGCTTCTAGCTCCTCTTGAGGTTTCATTAATTTTTAAAACAGTATTTGTCCTCATTCTCACCTATGGTCATGAATCTTGGGAAATGACCGAAAGAGTGCGTTCTCAAGTGCAAGCATCCGAAATGAGGTTTTTACGAAGAGTCAAAGTAGTTACACTATTTCATCAGGTGTGTAGCTCTGAGATTCGAAAATCTCTTAACATCGAGCCGTTACTTCTCCGAATTGAAAGATCTCAGCTTAGATGTGTTCGGCCATGTAAGCAGAATGCTTCACGAAAACTCCCCAAGCAAGCGTTATTTTCCAAAGAGAATGGGAAAAGACGACCCAGAACCAGGGTTGGAAATATCGATTAGTAATCGATAGTCGATACTAAATGCTTTGCTTTTCTGTTATCAATTATCGCACACTTTTTGCTTTCAATTTTTTTTTATCGATTACCGCCTTTTCTATGCTTTTTCCTTACATGTTATCGATCGGTAGAATCTGTATACCTTATTTTTGTTCTTGCTGAGTCTGCCTAAGCTTACATGGTTTCGTTTTGCTTCTGCTATATTGCTCGACATAACTGTCCTAAAAGTTTTTTTTTTTTATTCTTTATAAAAGGGTAATTTTTTTTCCTCTCACAAGTTTCATTTAATGATCAATACCGCAAAAGTTTTGTGCATCTTAATAAAAAATAGAATAATTTTTTTTTGCATTTTGGCGTCGGTTACTAATCTTTAGTCTTTGCTTTTTGTTTCTGACATCGACAATTGTTGTTCTTTTTAGTGGCACTGGCCTTCTTACAGATGTTGATAATTTAAAGCTGCAACTCGTATACATCACACCAGCAGTGACCTTACAGCAAAGGTATATTGCACAGAGCTCGGCATCTGTTGAGCGGTATCAAATAAATTACCGTACTTTAAATTGTGCAAAAAGCTAAAAAATTTTAGGAAGCTGCACATTTTAGGAATTTTAGGAAACGTTTTTTAAAATTTTAGGAAACGTTTTTTTTTTGGGCTTGACTGGAGCAAACTTTATGAACAATCCCTTTATTACAGTATTGTCGAGCCGTTCTTACTTTCCATATAAGCTTTAACCTCTGGTTCAGGCCTTAGCGTTTGGGGTCACCACGGAGCCCTCCTTGCCTGTAACCCACGGAAGGTCTGAGGTAGCACGAGAACCGCCACCACCCTTTTGTTAAGTACCCAACAACTGTTTGAGTCGAGTAGTAAAGCTGCGAGAAGTTGCTAGAGGTTTTGGGGGTATGACGTGCAAAGCCCGTATTGCGACAAAGTGGTTTTTGTGATTTTTTTACTACTAAAAATAGCTATTTTCAATAACATTTAAATAGAATATCACTAGTTTTGATTGAAAACACGTAAAAGATATTTTAAAGAAGTAAAATGCAAGCAAGGAAGACTTATCAGATTCCTGTTTAATAGTCATGACTAAAACATATGTAAAACTTGCGTATTGTGTATTCAGAAATTTTTTATGTGACTTTGCAAACGAAAGCTTCAGTTCCTTAAAATCTTCTTATGGTTGCTCTAACGTTTGTGTTATTAGTTTAAAACAAATTTTTTTGATCTTTAAACCAAAAAAACTTAAAACGTTTAAAATTAGCCATCTACAAAACGTTTTGATCATTTTTGGTATATTTTAAATCACCCAAAATCTATTAGTTAGGGAGAGGCATCTAAGGCCAAGATATTGATATTCTACATTGTACTTACATTACCACATGGCCATTAATTTAAAGCAGCCTTAGTGCAAACTGCGCTCACCTAATGTTACTGAGTAAGTACCACTACATTTATTTCAAAATTTTTGGAAACTTATAGCTTGTTTGGAAGGAGCGGAAGCACATTATTTTTAACAATTGCTTCCGTTTCCAACTCCTCCAAAAATCATATGCTTCTATGTTCGCAGCTGCTTCTCTTGTTTGCCAAAGTGCTTCCGCTTCCGAAAAAATTAACCGCTTCCGCTTCCAGTGCATCCCTGATTGCAGCTAATTAACAGAGATGGAGTCGAGGACACAATGTTCGAGATCAAGAACTCAAAAAATCTCAGGCGAAGAAACGAATTTTCGAAAACACACTCTTTCTCCAGGCCAAGACCAAGAACACAATTTTTTTAAATTATGAGCGGTAAATTTTCCACTATTTTTAAACGAAGGAGTGTTTAAGATGTTGCATTTCGTTAAGTTTTTGATAATAATCCGAAAATTATTATTTCTGGAAAAAATGAAAAAAGGTGCCGTACCTCATAGGCGTAGCCAGAAAAGGGGCCCAGCACCCCCCCCAATTCAACTTTTCCAATGAATTTAAATGTATAGCCGAGTGAAATAAATGGCCATCAATTTAAAGCAGCCTTAGTGCAAATAAATTTGCTACCTCAGATCCTCATCTAACCTTTTTATGAATGTAATGCAATAACCAGGGCCGGGTTTACCATATGGCACAGAGCCAGGGGCTCCGCACTCAAACGGTAAAATCCCCAAAGTGCCAGAGGTCCCCCGCAATGAAAATCCGGCCCGGGCAATAGCATACTTAGGAGGCGTAACTATCTACTGTACCATTTTTTCAATAACAACTCACATCCGTCTGGTCGGCTTTTACGCGACAAAATACTTTTGAAAAAAAATTAGCTTGGGGAAATGCTTATTGAACAAATTATTGAGTTTCAATTATGGGACATGGGCTCTCTGGCCGTACATGTACTCCTATAACTGGTTGTTTTCACGACAAAACAAAATATTTTCAGGAAAATCTTCGAATGAATTATTATTTACTGCTAAAATATTGCACGAGACAATGCACTTACTTCCCCTACCTGGGCCTAATCACTTACAAAATTTAACACCAAAATGTGAGATTTTAAAGGTGTCTTGGACTTAAATCGCAAGTAAAAGGAGGATTGAAAAACTTAATTTTTTCAATTGGGTTTTTAATGTTAAAAATTTATTTAGTTCTTTCAAAATGGCTCTGAACACGTGCAAAATGTGATCCAATGGCATTAAAATAGCTTTTTTTATCCAAAACATTACAAAAAAACTGCCGAGCGGCTGTGGGCTTCGCCCTCAAACCCCCATAGCCTCCGGCAGCTGGGGGCTCCGCTCCCAGACCCTCGTCTGGGAAAGGCTTTAGTTACATAAGTTTACTCTGTGGGGCTCCCAATTTAGACATTTGCACTTTTAATTGCTAGTTTAAGCCCTCTCCCTTTAGCAAAATCCTGGTGAAGTGCCAAAACCAGGTCACGGCTTCTGATCTTCCATTCTACGATATCTTTGTCCCACAAAAAGTTCCTTTTTCGAAAATACCTGGGGACGTCATTGCATGTGATTTGTAGTTTGCCCCCTCCCCCCCCCCAATTAAAAATCCTGGCTTTGCCTATGCCGTACCTGGTATTTGCAAGCTCAAGTACTTGGAAAAAAAGGTTGGTTCTTGCGGGAGAAGTCAAAGTTCTCATTCCACGTTTTCATTAAAAAACTTTTGTGAGTTTGTTTGTTTGTTTTTTCAGAAAAAAAGCAAGTTTTGTTTACTTCAAACTTTCAAAGCAAACTTCAAGCATAGCAACTTTCCAAAAAGTTCACACAACTACGTTTTCAAAACAATTTGTAAAATAAAATACAGAAAAAATTGAGTTAGAATAACTTCAGTTTTTTCACATGTTCTCAATCCTAATTTTAAGCCGATCTTTTCTTTACGTTTCCGTGATGTCTCTCTCTAGTCTCCCATCTTACTAATGATGATCAATGCATGACCGCGCACGTTTCGACACTTTGTAAAATTTAGCATTAGGTATTTAATTGCAAAAAGCATAGTTGGGCAAGTTAATGTGAAACGTTAGCTTAATTAACCACTTGTCCGTTTACAAACTTCACAACTCCGTTAAAGTTAATCCGTTATTTTCAGCTTTGATTAACGGAAGTTAATAAAGTCAGTTAACCCGTTAAGATTCTGCGTGTAATTTACATTTCTTTTTATTCACTCGCTTCTAGAGCACGTGTTGACGCTGTTGAGCTGATTGTAAGGAAATATTTATTGCTGTGGTGGTCTTTTGTGTTTTGGAAGTTACATTTTACAGTCTAATCTAATTTTAAGATAAAAATAAGTTCAAATGCACTAACGATGAGTCGAAGCTGCGATCTAAAAATCTTTGGAAATTGCGAACAGCGATAATTAATAGACCTGTGAGACTGCAGCTTACTATTTGCCACAAAAACGAGCTCCTTTATTCGCTCTTTTCTATAAAACTCGTGCTATTACGCAGTAAGTGTTACCAGTGCAAACTAATTTGTACCGGTACGATGCATGAATGGTGCAAGATATTAACGATAAAAACTTTAATGGAAGTTAACAGAACTTAACGGAAGTTAATTTAGTCCGCTAACGGAACATAACGGAGGTTAATTTAGTCCGTTAACATGAAAAAAACTTTTTTAACGGATTAACGAGTTAATGAAAAAGTTAGCTTCGTTATTTACGGATTAACGGACTTGTGCCCACCTATGGCAAAAAGTAACCAAACAATCTCAGCAGAGCCGTATTAAAAAGGAAAGCTTTGGAGGCATTTACCCCAGCTACCTCCCCTTCAAAAGGCCCACAATTGTAGAAATGTTAAAATTATAAATCATTATATTTTTCTAAAAATGTCCAAAGTTTTTGCGGGAACTTTGCCCCATCATCTTCATGACGTCTTTTGAAAAACTGATAAAGTTCCGCGCGCACATTTTCCAGGCATTCGAACAATTATAACATCGTAGTTATATTTGATTTTACAGCGGTTTTTAATAGATCTTCATGCAGCATTTTTTCTGATACAAGTTATTATTTAACATTTTTGAAGGCGATTTTCTGCACGAAAATCATTCAGCGGATGTGGCGTTGCCACCAGGTCGCATGCAAGTGATTAGAAAGTTGTTCTGTCTTATCTCGAACAAATTCTTTGCGATATTCGCTCACGTATTTTCAGAACAACTTGTCGTTCTCAAGTAACGTTCTGCTAGTTATATCAGAGACATACTAACGCATTTAGTACAAAGAGTTATCCTTGGTAAAACTGTTGGCGTATTGCATTTCATTTGTCACGCACATACTTTTTTCTAAATCCATACTCAAAAAAACTCCGTCGTGTTGTAGCATTAGCAACACAAAAATGTTTTGTGTCCCGACCCCGGATCCCGTATTATGGCCTGCATGGTTTTGATGCTTTGCTGTTTGTACCACTCGCAGCGGAAGTACTTTTGTACCACTGATTTTTGCTCCTCACTCTCCGATTAGAGCTTTCACACAGTGCCATTTAAAATAAGGTTTAGTATGACTTGGCTATCACATTATATTATTTTTCAAATAAGGAAAGGAAACGAATTGACAGACTAAAAGCTTAGGTTATTTTTGGTGGTTATTTTCCTTTTTAACCAATTAAAAAATAATGCTTTCCTCGAGCCGTGGACAGGACAGTTATTTTTAAGGACCGTTAGGTTTCGAGGCCAAGGCCAAGGACTTCAAAAAGAGTCCTCGAGGCCCCAACGAACGTCTTAAGGACTCCACCTCTGCTAATTCACAGCCAAATCAACTCACATTAAATCATAAGCCCACTACTCCAAACTTGGCATGTTTTATAACACAATCACTAATTTTCATAATTCGTCAATTTTGAGAAATCCCGGGATTATGTCATGGAAATCCCGGAAAAATCTCGAGCCCAGGATTTCTAATTCAATTCCAAACTTCCATCCTTACTTTCGCCAAACCGCTACTATAAATTGTTAAACTCATGCATACCGCAAAGATTTGAAAATGATTATCGTTTGGCGTAGGTGTTCCACAGTTGATTGCACTCTAATATTGAGCCTAATAAGATCAACAATGGCGGCTGATCAAGAAGCTTTCAGTTCCGATTATATTTTTTTACTAAAAAGCTTTGCAAATATACCGTACAATCATTCACTTAAATTAAGATTACCTTGACTTAAATTCGTGCCATTGAACACTCTGTCAAGTATGTAGGTTTGCAAGTACTGAACGTCTGCAAAATGATTGAGTTAATTAAAACAATGAACGATTTATAGAAAGGAAAGATTTGTATTATAAACCAAAAGATATCGTGGTTGTTGCAATTTAATACCATTTTATTGGCGTTCGACCAGATTTAAAAAATTGCTTCAGGCAAGAACTAATCTGCAAGACAAAACTATCACATAGAGTACTAAACTATAATATTAGTTTAGTTTAAGATATAAAAAGTTAAAACAACTTTTGTTCTTGATACCAATTTATACCTCAAGTCTTATGTCAGCATGGTTGAGATGATAAAAGTAAAGTTTTGAGGACGACCCTGATCACATGATTTAAGTTCAACAAACACACATCCTGTAGCATTCTTGGATAAAACGCTTTAGAGCTTTACAGTGGTTATCTCTACTTGGCGTTTCGAAAAAGCAGTAAATTTTCGAGGACGTGAAACGTCAACCGGAAACCTCAGAAAATTGAATAACACTTCTAAGCAGGTGTTGACTTATTCAAAATGATATCGCCACCGTCGCTTTCTCGTAAATGGAGTACAAAGTTGCATCAAGCAATAGTTGGAAAGTTTTGCCTACTGGCAAGTTTTTGTTTAGTTTAACTTGCGAGACAAACTGTCAAGTGGTATACTACAACAAATACCAGTCTTAGGAGCCTGCACTAATTGCGACAAATTTGATTACTGCTCTCAAATTGCTACAAATTTCAATAGTACTCCCTAATGTATGAATTTGTTCAAACTAAGTACCGTAAGAGACTTGTTTTTTGTAATCAAATTATTACCACTGTTTGTCAAATTTGGTTGGAGTCGATGAGCTTCATTGAATTGAGGCGGGGCAATTAAGAATTGCATGGGGTTGCTTGCTCTTACAAATCCTTCGAGTTGGCAAGCTGTATTTGCATAAGAAAATGTGACATCATCGGCACATAATGGAGCAAAGCCACTGTCATGTTTTCGAACTTCAAAAATCTAAGAACGATAAAAAGTTTAAGATTATTTTTCTAAACTTGTTTTCGAAACTCGCACATTTTCTCTAGCACCATAACTTACTTTAAAATCAATGAAGCCTTTCACCATGTTTGGCAATTGCAAGTTTTGGATTTCATTTGTTATTCCGATGTATTAACGGTTGATGCGAAACGAGAAACAATATGCTAAGAATTATAGCCACTTCCATTCATACATTACCCACTTTAGTAATATTTTTTTAACTTACTTCCCCGTCTGGAGTGGGGATAACTCTTGTGCAATTCGATTCATCGCTTTCATCTGGACATCCCGATATACCGTCACAAGCATAATTATCAGTTACACAGTAAAGATCGTCACAATGAAATGAGCAAAAATCTCTATCAACCAGCATAGATGTTATGGCCAAGTCAGAAAGAGATGTCTTTCTACAAAATGTCAAGTTTAAGTGTTTTGTGCAAATCAGTAGGAAGCAATTTTGTGCTTTGCAAAACTCTGATGTGTACGGGTTTTCCGAGAGGAGAATTGCTTAGTTTGGATGTAGACAGAGCTTTTGAGGCTGACGTTACGATGTGGAAAAAAATTCATGATTAAGTTACAAGCATTTTGACTACTTAGGTATAACAGATTACAATGTTTTTGCATACTTCGGCGATAAAGCAAACAATGTTTTTGTTGCACACCTGCGTGCTTACGCTAATCGCCTGCTTTCATTATGCTAGGTAATTAATTTCATAATTCAAAATATTTGAACGGACCAAACCGGCCAGTTGGTCGAGCGGTAAGCTTTTGTCTCCAGAGCCGGAGGTTTGAGGTTCAAAACTCCGGTCCGTCAAATTGGACACAGTATTGCCAATGGCTAGCCACCGCTGCGACATTTCTTCGAAAGGAGCTGTGTACCCGGGCGCAATGACACGGAGATGGGGCCCGCAAACTCGTTACACGCTGCGGCGAAATACAGCGAGTATAATGAAAGATTTGGTTGATTTGATTGGACTGACCAGTAAACCACAAGTAGTTTTTAGTTGTTTTTTTTTTTTACTTTCTGCAGTTACTTTTTGCCACTTCTATTTGTGGGGAATACAAAAGTTTTTTGAAAAACTGTAAAAGATATGCCACAACAAAAAAGGTTAAGAACACCGGACTAAACCGTTAAAACATTCATTTCCTGTGATTTTGCTATAATCCGAAAATAGTCCGAAAACTTCGCTAAAAAAGGTACTAGTAGAGAGTAACCATTAACAAAAGCGAACGGTTTTGATACCAGTAATTTTTTTAAAACGAAGCTGCGTTCCCGTTTGTTTAAAAAGGTTTCTGAAAAATGTTTGAAGGTATCTCGTCTAAGTTCAGTCTCTTCAGTTTCTTAAATTCTTCCTTAATTTTTCTTGACAAAACCAAACAGTTTTGAAAAGGAAGTACCATCTAACAACATCAGTAAAAAGTGCAACTCTTTAAACTTACGGTACGCAGCTATCTTGAAATTTTATCACAAAACTATTTTTTGAATCAATTATTTTTATCTTTATCACATATCAAGCAAATTCCGCAATAGACCAACCCCTGAAACGTTAAAATTGCAGTAACTTCAGTTGTTTCAAAGAGATATCTAGAATTGTTCAAAAACACGCTGGTGGATAAAAGCAAGTGATCTTCGTCCAGTGATGAACTAGCATCAAAAAGTGATGGCATTTTTTTCTCAAACCCGTCGTATATCTCCAACTGCAATTCATACGAAAAATAAACATTATTACTTGACCATGTTGCACGGCCTATTTGTTCAATAAATTTTACACATTTTAACCCAGATGGGAGGCAGAAGTTTATTTCATCGCTCAGCAACAGCAAGAAACAGCAATTGATTATCTGGGTTAAAACTGCTACTGGGTAGTTGCAAAAGACTTCCTTGAAGTTATCAACCCCTAAGTCAGAGGTCATGGTACACCAAATTTTGTGTGTAAATAGGTGGGTAAGTGTTCACCACATTTTTTAATTGTTTTTTCTTTTTTAATCTATATCACAAATTGCCGTAGTCAAAATAATCCTGAATAGCCAAAGCTGTCGGTTGCTTGGCCGAAAGGGTAAAAGCGTCAATTTTACGACGACTCTGACCGCACCGTGGTCACAATGTTGCGTTCTTGATAAGACTCTCTACAATGATTATCTCTGCTTGGTGGCTTCGTAAAAGCAGCAATTTTACATGAGAAACGTCAACGTTAATTGCACAGCCTGGAATAAGGTCAACTCCTAAGCGAGTGAAGAAGACTCGTCCAAAAAAAAAACGCCTCTATCGCTTTCTTGTGAGTTAAGGATAATATGGATCAATCAAATTAAACAAAATGTTTACGTCACAAAATGTTTACGCCATTTAAGTTAAATTTTGGTCTAAAATTTCCAAGATTTGGTAAAGTAAATTCGACAGACCTTTAAATTTTGAAAATCTTTCTAATTTCAGTGAAATCAAATTTTCAGAGGTTACACTATGTGGTTAAGTCAAATTGATTTGGAATTTAAAACTTCTCTTCAGAAGAGATTTATCATAAAAAACAAAGAGGGTGAGGGAAATTTTGCCATCAAACTCGTGTACGTAAAATAAGGTTAGATAACTCAATAATTAGTACTTACTGACTAGTAGTTTTGAATCTTAATTCGGTTTGAGAAAACAAAATTATACAAGGCTATAATAAATCTATAAGATAATTTCAATCCGACTGCATTGAGCAGAATAAGCATAACACTCCAGGAAAAGTTTCAGAATTAACTGTTCAACTATTCAAGGTTTACAGCTCATTAGCAGTTATCAACCTATTTTTGAGATCAGGCACTGGAACATTTGGAATTTGGGCCACAAAGAAATTTGAAAATAGCTATACGAGTTTATTGAAAAATAAGTTCGTGTTCTATTTCGTTTTGTCTCTATGATTAATTTTGCTTTTGTTTGTTTATTCAGTTTTAATCAGTCTCTACCTTTTTACATGAGGGTCTGCAATGGTGTTCATGAGAAAAAATCATAAAAAAAGATAAAAAAACAAGACAAAGACAAGACAAGACAAATTTTATTTAGTGGCTCAGTAACAATACAATGGCAGTCACTAAAATTGAGTAGAATTGCGACAGGGAAGTTGCGAAGGGACCTCGCGGTCATCAAGTCAAGCAACCACCCTAAATGTCAAGAGAATTTACTGATTTTGCCAGTAATATTGAGATTTGAATATTTTTTGGTGAAATGTACCTTTATCAAATTTTATTGTTTTACTAACATGTCATCGACCAAACCACATACACCTACCGCAGAAGAATCGGAAGATTCTAGTAGTTATTGCGAGACGTGCAAGCGAAACTAATTGCTACTGATTTAGCAGAAAATTTTTATACTGAATTTTAAATCTATTATAAGATAGCACCCTATTTTTTTGAGGTATGGAATTCCAGATCTTGACTCCCTGATATTTAATGCACCTTTGCAAACCATTTGTTCGGTGGCGTGGAATATAAAGATTCGAATTATTACTTGATTGTCTCGTAACTCGGCTCGAATATTCAGCAGTTTTGCAAAAATAATTGCGAAACGAATTAGGAGTTTTGTTGGTTATATTACAATGAACAAATAACCAGTTCGTTATACAAGACATCACGGTTGTTATTAAGAGCTTTATATTGGGATAATATTTGTGATAAAGTCTTTGTGATGCAATAGCCATTACTTATGACAAAATGCTTTTTACTGATCATTTCGATTCACTCCAGCTCAGTTGAAGAGGTCTGATATTGAACAAAACAGTGCTTTACTGAGCATGATATAGATGGTTGTTACACTCACAATTCTAAATCACAACAAAAATATCCCTCTCCAAGATTGTTTTGCTTAGTGGTACCCGGGTAAATTGATTGAGCTCTATGACTTAACAAAATAGTTATGCTTTGGATTTTGCTAGTACCATTATCAATCAATATTTCCTAGCATAATGCGAATCTTGAAATCATGATGCCTGGTGATCCTCGGCGTACAATGAATTACTTGGTTGTTTCTATTATTATTATTATTTATTTGTATCACACTCAACAAAGGTCCATAATAACGCGAAAAAACAAAAACACACAAACAAATTTATCAGGCACAACACAAAGCATAAACATGCGTGCTAATTTAGCCAAAATGTAATTTTGAGTAATGTACTGAAAAATAAGAATCAAGAAAACATGCAGAGCCAAAAATTTGTTGAATGTAAGCGTTTGGAGAGTGCTTGCATCTTATTATGAAATTTGCAGTATGTTTTCTCATTAACGAATAAAAGGTCGAGATGCCGTTATTAACCATAGTTTCATTGATGTGTATTCTTCTAGGGAGATTAAAAAGTATACAATAAGCATTGTTGTAAGCTACACGAAGACGATTTATACTGGACGCAGGATAACGACACCAAAGATTGATGCCATAAATAGAGGAACAAAAATAACGAAACAAAATGTTTTTTGCATTAACAGAGCATTTGAAAAACCTAGTACGAAGCATATTAGCTATGCAATATATAGATCTTACTCGAGCTTTAATATCAAGTTCATCAGAAAGAACACTGCTGATTGTAACACCAAGGTATTTAATACTATTCACAAATTCAACATGCTGGTCATTCACAGTTAGATTATGATCAGTGGTTTTGAAGAATTTACAAGGAAAGTACATAGCTTTGGTTTTCCTGCAATTGAAGACGATATTGTGCTTTGCAGCAAATTCGACGCAAGTATCTACAAGCCTTTGTAAGCCTTTGAAACTAGAAGCAAAGCAGCAAATGTCATCAGCGTACATAAGATTGTTTAAACACTTGTCCCCAATACAGCAACCAATATTTAGTTGATTTAACTTAACAGAAAGCTGATCCATGTAGATATTGAACAAATAAGGGCTCAAAATGCCACCTTGTCTGACCCCGTTGGTTATGGAGAAACAGCGTGAAAAGACATTATTCCATTTAATAGTGATCATTTGGTTTTTGTACCAATACATAATAAATCGCACCAAAATTAAAGGAACCTGCTTTTCAATAAGCTTCTGAAATAAAATATAATGGCAGACTCGATCAAAAGCTTTCGAGGAGTCCAGGAAAATTGCATACAGGGGAGTATCATGTTGATTGTAATGGTTAATGGCTTGTTTCAGCAAAAATACACAAGAATCTGTGCCATGTCCAGATTTGAATCCAAACTGATTGTCACAAGTATGTAGAAATGATTCTAAATACTTTAACAAAATTAATTCAAAAAGTTTTGAAAAAGTCGAAGCTAAAGCAATAGGTCTATAATTATTAACATCTCTAACGCTATTTTTGTTACTTTTTACTACAGGTGTGATCATAGATGCTATACAACGGTTAGGTATAAAGCCATGAGTCAAGCACAGATTAAACAGCATACTAATATGAACAGATATCAAGGGATGTGAGTAAATTAAATGCTCAGTGCATATGTTGTCTAAGCCAGGAGCACATTTTCGTTTTAATTTATGTAACTGAGCTTGAATGAGCCCTACATCGCAGAGAGGCAAAGGGTTCAACTTATTAAGGTCACAACTACTTAAAGTTTGGTGCACAAACTGTTTCGCTACGGATTCCGCTTCAGTTTCAGGAAAATTCATGAGAGATTTATAATGATCTTCCCACATATTAGCAATGTTTTGATCGCCAGTTTGACCATTTACACAGGTGGAAACAGGAGTTTTGTATTTGTTGTAATTTGCTAAATTAATATGCTTCCAAAAATTTGGTGAAGATTGGCCCGAGGTAAGACTTGCTGCAATGTTGTCAGCAAACAACTGGTCATTTATAGATTTCGTTTTTCTCAGAGCATATTTAAAAGTTTTGCGAGAGTTAATCATACTTTCATTTGCAAGACCTGCAGTAGGTTTCTGAAGCTTAATCCAGGTGAGATAGGATTGCCTTGCTGCTGCATGAGCAGCTTTTACATTTTGATTCCAATTAGGTATTACCGGATTTTTTCTTACATTGCTTGGTTTGTTTTGGCTCAAACTGGATGATGCTTTAAGTAGTGAGTCAACAATCTGATCATAATAGTGTTCTGTAGCAGCCACATGAGAGTTGTTTGTGCAATTAGTATTGTTGCAATGTATGGCTTCTAAAGGTGGAAGAATAGAGCTGATAAGAATTCGAGTCAGGTTGAAGTACTCAAACTTTTGTTCATCAGAAACTTTATCCCAAGCCACACCAGAAGAGCTCGACCTATTTTGCTGGAGTTTTTCGTCAAAGTCTTCAAACTGTCGTGAGTTGAAATTAATTACAGCCTGACAAGGGCGGTGATCTGAAATGATGAAGTCTTGTAGAATTGAGATTTTCTTAACAGCAGCATGAGATTCATTTGTGCACATGCAATGGTCCAGCCAAGAAGTAGTTCCATGTGCATCACTTATAAAAGTGAAACTATCCGGTGGAAGTAATTTATAATCAGATAAGACAAATCCATTGTCTTCACAAAATTCAGAAAGAATAGGGCCAAAAATATGATTAACACTTGCGACTGAGCTAGATTACTGCCAGCATTCTGTGTTTTTTACGGAATCGATGTTTGTGATTGCCTATTTTGTTGCTGATTCCATATATTTTTGATGAATTTTTACAGCTTTCTACTACTTTGCTATGACGAAATGGTGTTGAAGTTTTTCGTGAACACCATCACAAAACCTTGTGTAGAAAGTTAGAGTAGCGTAGCCAAAAAACTACCATTTTAAATGAGGTTTTGCAATGATGTAGATGAAAAATTTCAACACCATTTTGTCTTAAATATTGGCAATTGCATCACAAAAGCTTGTACCAAGAATATTATTGCTCTATGAAAATCTTCATAACAATCGTGCTGTCTTTTATGCTTCTGTGATGATATTTTTTGTGTCAAAAAGCCTCATTTCAAAACCCGAAGGGAATAAAAGTCCCGAATCCTCTCTCATCCAAATTTCTAAAAAGTGTAATTCAAATATGCAAGCTTTCAAACATGCTTTGGGCTTGCCTAGTAAAGTGTAGGGGTGAAAGTGCAGAATTTTCTCAAAGTAGCATTTTAACACTTTTTAATGGCTCTATGAAAGTGTAAAATTGCTTTTAAATGGCGGTAAAAGCACATTTTTTATGACAAATCTCAAAAATTGCCTAGATACTAGGAGCTTTGTCCTTATGATGCCCCAAACCCGCCTATAATTTTTATATACTTCTCTTTACACAATGCTGCAGTGATTGGGCAAATTTTGCGCACACAAGAATTCAAGAACAATATTTGATTCAGTCCCTCCTAAGCAAACTCTTGTTTGCACCACTGCATTTGTATGTAAACAGGTTTTATCACTGTAGTTTAGGCGTAAGCAATCGCTTGAAACGGTCTTGTGAACGATTGTTGTACATCCTCTTCAAACCCTCTAAAAATTAACGTGTTTTTGTTGGCAATGTTCAGCAGCAAGCGTTTCCCTTTCCTAGTTGAATAAATTAATTATTTGTTTTGAAGTACATTTCGCTGATTTTCATGTTATTTTCATGTCATGTCATGTTATTTTCAATTTCATGTCATTTTCATAATAGTTCAAAGTTTTTTTCTGGGATAAAAACTAGGCCACAGAATGTTTGGACAAAAATAAGCAAGAAAAACAAAGGTTGAGAATTAATGGTTTACTAAACCATCACTTGAAACTTTAAATAGATTATTAACGTTTCATTCGCTATTTGATGTTGGTTTTTACGCCATTTGATTGCACTTGGTACTGTACGCTCTTTCTCGAAATTAAAACAAAAAGCGTTTTAAGCGCAATCGCAACTGCCGTGCTTGAACGATATGAATGATATGGAAAATTTGTGAACTAATGATTATTGTTGGTTAAACCAATAAATTTGGCTGAGCTGAAATTTTAAGTTTAGAAAAAATTTTAGCAATTTTATTACTTACTTGAAATCTTTTTAAACGAGTTGGAATCAAAGATATTTCAAGTAAGATAAATTTATCGATTTCACCATGTATTCTCCATAAACATTGAGATGAGTGAATGTCATTGATATCATACAGACTTCCATGAAAGAGCACATTTGAAGACGAAAACAAATCAGCAACTGTTCCGCAACGTGATGGGCAACCGATTTCATCAGACCTTAAAAAAAAATTAGTAATTTTTTTTATTTTGTGGTGGATTAGGGGAAGCAGCACGTCCGAAATTGTATTTCACTGACGTTTTTTTGTCCGATTACAGCCAAAACAGTCAACTTTTGGGCAAAATGGCGCTACCTTTTGCGACAAGGTTTGAGAAAACTAAACTTTTGCTGAAGGCAATAACCAAAAGCTTCACCAAAAAAATAATGTAAAGTTATAGTACTTAACAAACAATGATAATAAACGGCATGATTTTTTTCAAAAAATTATTTTAATAAAATGGCGCTTATCAGAAATTTAATTTTAACGATATTTGTGAAATGACTAATTTTTTTGTGCTACTTACAAGAGCATAAATCTACATTTAAATGTAATTCATAAATTTAGCCAGAGATGTAATACGAATTGCTCTTGAAATTTTCAACTGTCTAACTTTTTACATAACGCTTTGCAATGACGTTTAGGAAAATTATCAACACCACTTCAATATAAAAGTTATCACGATTGTTATAAAGACTTGTGATATTAGGTAATAATATTTGTGACACAAGTTTTTGTGATGCAATGGCCATTAATAATGACAAAATGGTGTTGATATTTTTCATGAACATCATTGCAAAGCCTCATGTAAAAAGCGTAGCCCAGAAGACAAAGGTGTCGCTTTTACTACAACCCTGATTGCATAATCTGTGTTCAACTCTTTTTCTGGTCACGTTGTTGCGTCTTTAAACAAGATGCTTTACGACAACTATCTCTGCTTGATGGATGCGAACAAGCAGAAAATTCAGTGGACAAGAATTTGAAGAAAACCACAAGAACGTATTGAATCACTAGAAACTCCAAAGTAGGTGCGGATACTAGGTAGTGGTCGTCAGTGCAATAAAAAGTATGCGAATCGTCCAGTAGCTAGCGTCTGGCACTGTCCAGGAACAAGAGAATAAATGGTGTTGAAAATTTTTATCAACACCATTGTAAAGCTTCACATAAAAGTAAGGTAGTATTTTTTGATCTGATCTACTTCTTTAAAAACAGAACTCAACTACCAGTCTCCGCAGTCGTTTATTCCATTGCATAGTTGGCTAGGTCTAACGCAAGCTTCTCCACAAAAGATTCCATTATTGCAAAAGCCTTCAACTATTGAAGGACAAGAATGTGTTTCAAGAGATATTCTGTCCACATAAATTGATTCCAAACCATGAAATTCTAAAAATAAAAGTAAATCTCAACGTTTTTACATGAGGCTTTACAATGGTGTTCCAGAAAAAAATCAAACCTTTTCGTAATAAAAGATATCACGGTTGTAATGAAGGTTTTTATAAGGTAATAATCAGAGGTGGAGTCCTCAAGGATGTCCTTGGCCTCTAGGATGTCCTCGAGGACACATTTTGAAGTCCTTGGCCTTGGCCTCGAAGCCTCAAGTCCTCGAAAATTGCCCTGTCCTCGGCTTGAGGACAGCACTATTTTTGAACCGTTGAAATTTCGTTGGAAAACGCCAGAAACCTTACGGAAAATCTGCAAAGACCTTTCTTTGGTTTCCTCAAGTAGAGATCGCCTGAAAAAAATTTTTGAAGACTTTTTAGAGAGAACGCCTGAAAAAAAATTTTGAGAACCTTTTTTTTTTGAAGAACACTTGCGTCTGTGTCCTTGGTCCTTGGTCTTGGCCTCGAGAGGGTCTGTCCTTGGCCTCGAAATTTTTTTGTGTCCTTGGCCTCGAGCCTTGTGTCCTCGACTCCACCTCAGGTAATAATATTCGTGAAATAAGCTTTTGTAATAAAATAGCAATATTTATGACGACATGATGTTGATTGTTTTTTTCATGAACACCACTGCAAAGCCTTATGTAAAAAGTTTGTCTGATTTCTACATTCAACTTTGTAAATATACTAAAAATCATTGGTTAGTTGCCCTAAAAACCATATCGTATAAACTTGGTTTGATTTTTTAATTCACGTGCAAGATTTTCTTTTGGTGGCGCGATCAAAGAAGCATAAAATTTATTCCAATTTGAAAACAATTAATATACAGTAAAAAGTTTCAGAGTTATGAAATACGGAAACCAACAATGCATCCCAATACTGTGATTTTCGTTAAAATCTAAAAATTAAATCTTAAGTCTTTGGGTTTGCTGTAGGTTATAAATTGGTAGCTACACTTAATTTGCCAAGTTGCCTTAGCCACAAGGTCTTTCAATCAAGTTCCAAACCTGCTCGCTTGTCTACATTACACTCAGAAAACTTCACGTTGCCCCTTCAATTCTATTTTGGATGAGCTTCTATCAACTCATTTTACACGGGGGGGAGGACAAAAATGCACTCTTATGTCTAGCTTCTCAGCTGGAGATTATAGAACCCAAAACTTGGCACGCGGATTGTTATTTACCAAAATTTTTCAGAAAAATTATTTTTGGGTTGATGACATACATCATCATAGTGATGTCAAGAACGACTTAAAAATGACGTTATTTTTCTATGACGTCATAAGCGATTCATTTTATGTACATAGACTTTATTTTTTTAATCTGAACCATAAAATGCCTAAGTCAAAGTGATTACATCACAAAAACACCTTGCGACGTCATTTAGGTTAAATATGGGCAAAAAAGAAATATTTTGGTATTGTATCTTCGACAAAGTTCAAAATTGGGAAACCTCCTGCCACTCCAGCAACTTCCTTTTACAAATTAGTTTTGGATAAATTTGACTTAAAATCAAGTTGGTTTGAAAAATGAACAGGTAAAAAGTTTATAACAGAAAGTCATTTGCTTTATGCTAGTAAACTAAAGAATATATTTGCTGCACCATACCATGAAATTCCACGCAAGTTTAATTAGATCTTGACTCAAGTAGGTTGATTATTTTACAATGCAATTCAGCAAAAGTACCCACCAAGATGAAAAAAATCTTGAGTCGCAAGTTCGATTGACGAATTTATCTCTGTTTGTAAAGATAGCCAAGGATTGATGCTTGGAATGGGAGTGAGTTGATGTTCATAAAGTACTTTTTTCTCCAAAGTCAAATAGCTCAGTAATATTACTGATAGGTTGCCATGATTTAACTTCGGCCTAAAACATAAAGTTGTCAGAAATAATATGAGGTGGTTTTCGGGATAGACTTAGAATGACATTGAAGTACAAGACTATGGATTACGTTGTTATTTTATTTTAAATACAGCATTAATGTATATGCAAAATTAGTAATCATAACTGTCTCAAATATTATTTTTCAGGACTAAGTTAATATAGCAAGTAAAAATAATGTATAGTAGCCGCAATTTTAAAGAAATGCAACAAAATGAATCAAAACCAATAACTGCGTCATATTATCCAACATATTCCTACTTTTGTTATGTTTAACAATAAAAATTAATCTCTTCAGGTATTAATCGCTTTACTGCACAGAAATCAATTACATCAGATATTTTGGTCTTTTATTTATGTTGATGCGTAACGCAGTACAGTACATTCATTTCCAATAACTTGAATGCTAAATACAAATTTAAAATATCAATCAGTTACCTGTAATTAACAGTTAGACAAATTGAGGGATAATAATAATTTAGTGCAGGAAGCACTGGACTTCTAATGATAGGAAAATTATCCAGTAGACGGTCTCCAACGAAATTCAAGTAGCTTAAAGGACGAATGTGGTTTTCTAATATTATTGGGGCAAATGTTGCTCGCTCGTATAAGCTGTCAACTTGAACATATTCGATTTTGTCTAAAATTGCAACATCGACATTACAATGTGTAACATGCAGAGGGCTATTGTTATATTAGATTAAGTTTGATCTAAACTCACTGTGTACTATACTGTACTGATGTAGCCCGGCAACTTGGTTATTAACTACATAGCAAAAATAAAAGAGAATCCAAACCAATTTTTGCCCATCGCTTTCAATGACTTAGTATCTCTTTACATTCATTAAAATCTACCTTAAGTGCTAACTGCTAATCAATAAAATGATATGCAATACTGTACGTTTCAAATGCAGTAGCACTTTCCCAAAAATGCTCTTTGCAACAGACACTACGATAACGATTTCAAAAAGCACAAGAACTAAACTTTCGACACTTACAAATCAAAAATGTAGTAAAATTAAACTCAAACGTATTTGCATTTTGCAACCACAACAGCATAAGCAAGTTATCATATGAGAAATATCTTTCAGTTTGTTTGTTTGTTTGTTTGCTCGTTTGTTAGTAGTTTGTTTGTTCGTTTTTCACAACTGTTGTTTTTTTTTGTTCTCGTTAGAACAAGTTTTCACTTTAAGTTACCTGCGGGACTAATGGTGAATCCACATTCCGACATTATGTGGCTGTTAAACTCACACACGTAACTTTGAGGAGAGAAGCAAGGCTGTTGTTTGATGGTAACGTCATCAACAGCTATGCGCCCGCTATTGCTATGGTCCCCAGTAACGACGAAATTGATGTCGTAACTGGAGAAATATGTTTATCAAATTTAAAATGCAAAAATGCTGCAGATGCCAATCTGTTTTAAATAATAGTGTAAAATTTGTCGTGTAGTATTGAAATATTTAAAGAAACATGTAGGAATAATACCAACTCTGCATAATAATTTAATTGCAGTAAATTTCTGTATTTAGTGATATTGGTTTCGCTTATATACACGATGCTACGAACTTTTTCACCCAACAGTGATTACTTATGATAATTTAAATCCATACTCAACTCCCACCGATAATTAAATTTTCCCCATTTTTTAAAAGGTTGAAACAGTATTAAAATTAAGAGAGTCCAGCAAACTGTTTTACAGAAAGCTTATATACACTCTACAGATCTTCTAAAACCTGAAACATCTAAAATTTGCTATTGCAACATTTAAAATCATTTACTTATTTCAACTTACGTCACTGCAGGTGCTGGTATAGTCACTAGAGCAGACATCCATTCTTCACCTTGGTTTCCCTCTCTCGACCACAAAATGGAATCTTGATTGATTTTAAGTAGCAGGTCTCCCACATTATTTCCACCCATATAGTATCTGTCAACACAAAGGGTATATTTTGATTAAAGGTTTGGAATTTAATCACACCTCATCAACGTCTTTTTGTTTTGGTTTGCAGGACCATTGATATGTAGAAAAAATATTCGCCTGGCATTGAAGTGATAATAACAAAATAAAAATGGTACACACTATGAAATTCGATTACAATTCGAATTTAAATTACTTACAACAAACACAAACTTCATTCAAGTTAAGTAATGTAGAAAAACATAAAATTGATGATGACTAATTTACTAAAATTTAAAAAATGTTTACCTGAAATTTAGACACCAATAATCAAAGACAAGAAGCCTGGCGTCTTTAACAATTTCGACTAAATTTTGTAACCCATCCTCTGCAAGTGTATTTGAAAGCATTGAGAAGTTCATTATTGTATCATTGAACAAAGACGTGAAGGAAGAACTACTACTGTTCTGTAAAGTTGAATATGTATTGCTATATCTGAAACGTTTGCTTTCTATGAAAACTTGAATTGTGAATAAAACAGAGCTACTTCCTTCAAACGAGTTCATTTCAACGTATAGGTAACGGTTCGGTTGATTGGACAATAACATTTCCGGGTCATTGTCAATAATTTCTTGAGGAATCTCGAGTTCGCAACTGTAATAAATTGGCGAAAAGTACGTTGAAAGCCGGTATCCAAACGGTTGTACCCGCAGTGATTCTCCCCATATCATTCTCGTGAAACCGGTGCTTCCTATAAACATTATCTCTGTTAACTACCAGCAATATTATTCTTGTTTTTCATCTTGCTAAAGCTTTTATAAAACTAAAACTGAAATTTTTGCTGTGCCAAGAACAACTGCTGAGCAATAAAACAATAATAGAACAGCAAAGGCAGAATTGATCTCAAGAGCGACTGCATGAATATTCTTATAATGCTATCATGTCAGCAAACCCTAATACTCGAAAAAAAAAACTTTCCAAGAATTTAATTCAATCAAGACAGAAGAACACACTGTGAACTATCATGTAGGCCTACCAATCTTAGCCAAAAAGATGCGTGAAAAACATAACTGGGATCTTATAGCCAACGCAGTTCATAAACCAAATCCAAACGTCCCTTGACCTACGTATTGGTTTTGAACGAACAAACAATTTCTGTGTAATACGTATATCAGTAAAATCAATTGCATTTATTCTAAAAGCCCAATTAAGTTCAATAAATTTAACTTGAAATATTTTCGTTCTTTTTCATCACATTTTGTTTTCCCACAATCTGACACAATCTTGAGCTGTTACGTTGCTGTCTGCCAGATTTTGTTAAGAGCACGATTTCTGAAAAAGGGGGCATTGCAAGAGATGTTCAGTAGTTTGAGATTCTAATATTTTTGTACAACTATAAAACGTTAAGTGATCAAGTAATAAAAAAACAAATACCCTCACAAACTTTAAAATCTCCCACTTCACTGGCCAGGCTGTTAGCTCCAACAAATTCACAATGGTCTTCGCCTTTTCCGGCACCGTCTCCTATATTGTGGAAGACATCTTGAAGTCCATCACTCAAATAGATTTTGTAGCTATATAAAATTTCATGATAATGTTACATTTCGATTAACTTTTAAAAAGTGTAATCCAGGAGTGCTCAAAGTTAGGTCAGAGATTAAATTTTATCTGGCCCGCACCCAGTCTTCACCAGGCTTGGAAAACTTACAATCGTAATTGACAAAATTGTAATTAATTATACAATTTTGCTGCAATTGTAATTGTAATTGAGAATTTTCAAAAGTCGATAATTGTAATTGTAAACAAAAAATTTTCTGCCTATTTTCAATTACAATTTCTTTGTTATTCACCAAGATAGATAATAACAAAATGTGTTTGAACAGATCAATTTTCCTCCAGTTGCAAATTGATATCGATATTTTCTACCGGTTGTAATCACATCTGACGTCACAAACTGAACATCAAAGTAAGTTAGGAATAGTTAGAGTTAGTTTTAGAGATATAGTTAATCATATTCATAGCCTAAACTCAGCACCTACTCTAATCATAACTAGCACTAACTCTAAGCCAAAAAATAGCCTAACACGGAATTGGCCTATGACGTCGGATGTGACTGTAACCGGTGGTAAGTTACCATCGTAACCATAGGCGCAGCTAGGGTTTTTGATTGGAAGGGGGCAAATCACAAATCATATGCAATGACATCATCAGAAATTTTCGAAAGAGGAACTTTTTGTGGGGAAAAGATATCGTAGAATGGAATATCTAAAGCCGTGGCGTGTTGTTGGCAGTTAACTAGAATTTTGCTAAAAGGTAGAGATAAACTAATAGGTCTAGTTAAAAAATGCAATTGTCTAACTTGGGATGCGTGTTGAGTAAGCTAATGTAACTCAGACGTATCACAGACGAGGGTCTGGGGGCGGCCCCCCCAGCCACCGGAGGCTTTGGGATCTGGGGGCCAAGCCTCCAACCGCTGCGCGATTTTTTTGTAATTTTTTGAAATAAAAAGCTATTTTAATGCCATTGGATCACATTTCGCTTGTGTTCAGAGCCATTTGAAAGAACTAGATTTTTAACATTTTAAATTCAATCGAAAAAATTAGATTGTTCAATCCTTCTTTTACTAGCAATTTAACTCCAAAACACGTTAAAAATCTTGCAATTTCAAGATGAATTTTGTTCGTAAGTGGTTTATTTAGCCCAGATAGGGGGAAGTAAGGAATATTGTCTTCTGCAACATTTTAGCAGTAAATTTTGATCCACTCAAAGATTTTTCCTAAAGATTTTTGTTTTGTCACGAGATTAACCAGTTACAGGAGTACATGTACGGCAAGGAGACCCAGGACTCCTCAATTCAAATTAAATATTTTGTTCAATGAGCATTTCCCCGAGCAATTTTTTTTTTAATATTTTGTGCGTTAAAACTGGCGAGGTGGAGATGAATTGCTACTGAAAAATAATACATTAGATGGTTACGCTTACTAACCATGTTAATCCCTGGGCGGATTTACATTGCGAGGCCCTTGGTACTTTGGGGATTTTTGCAACATCTTCCAGCCAAATATAGGGGAAGACCAAAAAAAGTCTTACCATCCGAGCGTGGAGCCCTGGCACTCTGTCATGTGGTAAATCCATGAATGGGCACAAGTCCGTTAATAACGAAGCAAACTTTTTCATTAATTCGTTAATCTATTACAAAGTTTTTTCACGTTAACGGACTAAATTAACTTCCGTTAAGTTCTGTTAACTTCCGTTAAGTTCTGTTAACTTCCGTTAAGTTCTGTTAACTTCCGTTAAGGTTTTTATCGTTAATATTGTACACCATTCATTCATCATACCGGTACAAACCAGTTTGCACAGGTAACACTTGTTGCCTATTAGCACCAGTTTTATAGAAAAAAGCGAAGAAAGAAGCTCTTTTTTGTGGCAAATATTAAGTTGCAGCCTCATAGGTCTACTATTTATCGCTGTTCGCAATTTCCAAAGATTTTCCGATCGCAGCTTTGTTAGTGCATTTCAACTTATTTTTATCTTGAAATTAGATTGGATAGTAAAATTTAATTTCCAAAACACAAAAAGACCACCATAGCTATAAATATTTCCTTACAGTCAGCTCAACAGCGTCAATACGTATTCTAGAAGCGAATGAATGAAAAGAAATGTAAATTAAACGCAAAATATTTACTGACTGTATTAACCCGTTAAATAAAGCTGAAAATAACGCATTAACGTTAACGGAGGTGTGAAGTTTGTTAACGGACAAGTGGTTAACGAAGCTAACGTTTTGCATTAACTTGCCAACCTATGGGTAAATCCGGCCCTGGTTCATGAAAAGGTTAGATGATGGCCTGAGGTAGCAACTTTTAGGACAAAACCCCTTAATTACACCTGGGTTATAGATTCCAATTAGTTGGCAAAATCGAATTGGTGGGCCCCGGGCTTCCTGGTCGTTAATATTATTGTTAATTATTGTTGTACGCGTGTACTGCTGTACGCGTGTATTGTTGTACGCGAAGATGCTAAAAGAAACTGAAACTGAAGAAACAATAAGCTTTTTTGTCACATTTTTTTTATTGATGGCATTTCGATTGGGGAGGGCCGGGCCCTCTTGTCCCCCTCTTCCTGGCTACGCCTATGATTGTAACTTCAATTCTATTTTGTGATATTACGATTTTGTGTGCTTTTTTGCTTGTTTACCTTCTGTTTTGTATGATCAAAGCGATACTAATGGTTCTATTTTGTATGATCATGCTAATATGTGATATTATTGATAAAACTTACAATAGTGTTAAATAGCAGTTAGTAACTGGAAGTTGTAAAGTACACAATTTCAACTTTTTTACAATTTTTAATTGCGTTAAAACCTATTTTCATTTGCATAAATAATTGCGGTATGATAATGCTATAGTTTAGCTACAACCTTAATGTTGCTGAAAACGATATGAATTCAATGACATACTTGACAATTGCTAAGAAACGAAATTATGTACTGCAAAAATTAAAGTTAAGCAAAGATTGATAGAACAACGATAGAGAGAAATGGGGCTTTAATAGGTTAGATATGGAAATACAAAACAAATCCACCGTGTCGACATAAGCTAAGCTCGAGGCTTCGTAAGCAAGTGAATTGGTCGCAATGTTTTGAGAATCTTTTTATTCTAATTGTAAATGAAATTGTAACTGAATTACAATTACTTGAACTTGAATAATTGTAATTGTAATTGAAAATTTTATGGTGTAATTGTAATTAAAGCAAAAACAAGTAATTTTTCCAACCCTGGCTAACACTGACCAATAATTTGTACAGAACTGTAACTACACACATATTACCAATAGCTCAAAATGAGACTACTTTTATACGTACTGCGTAGTGTTGCACAAAACCAATCCCGCAAATCTTGGACTTTCATAATCAGTTAATGCACGAACCAGCTGTGCACCGGAGCAACCATTGCATTCAGAAATATTGTCATATCGAAAGCGAAAATAAAACCACTCCGGACCTAGCAAATCCAATGGGTTCTGAAATACATATTACAAACCAGATTAGACAAAATGAGATATTCTGAGAAGAATATCAAAAAATAGTAATTAAGTACCATTAGAATTTCGTGAATCGATGCTCCATCTTCTTCCTCTTCAGCATTTTCAAATTTGCTCGATACTGTAGCAGAACCGAACAGCCATCCGATGGGGCTCAAGCTGTCTACAACAATAACAACAATAAGTCTACAAAAAAAAAAAAAAAACGATCAGTGGTCGAGTGGATAGAGCGTTTGCTACTCAAGTGGTAGACTCAGGTTCGATTCTCGGTCGGGTCAAAGCAAAGACAAAAAAATTGGCATTTACAGCTTGCCCACTTGACGTTCAGCAATTAAAGGGACAGTGTGAAACCTCCACCGCGTGCGGAAGACAGGTAGGCAGGTGGCAGCTTCACTCGAAGACCGAAAGGTCCCTTCGCTGTCTCGTGGCCAAGGAAACTTTGTGAATAAAATAGAAATACAATTACAATTGCAATTACACGTCACAATTTTCTTAAACATAAACAATCAAACTTTTTGGGAATGTAATTATGAAATTTAGGTTGAAATTATGGTGCGAGAATCTTTTCAATATATTGAAACTATAGGAGCATAACGGTCGGAATTTCTGTTTAAGCTACGAACAAACACGATTGCCAGAATAGAACTATGCATCGCAGTTTATTCGACGCGTTTCGTTTCAAAAAGCATTCCATTATATTTCAGCATATGCCAAATACCCTAGGCTGGAAAATTTATGTAAAATGCTTATAGATCATCTACATAGGATGGCACAAGCTATACAAAAAAAAAATTTGAAATCGGACCTGTCCGCTAATGAGATACGAAGAATTACCACTAGATGTCAGACGAGAGTATGTAAAAGTACAAAAATCAATTTTGAGGCCGTTACTTATGGCAAAAAGTTGGTTTTTGTGTCAAAATATATGTTTTTGGGGATGAGGAATCTAAATTTGGGGTTTAACTAAGGCAAATTTTTTCATAAAATTGTGCTTTGATAATTTTTCAGGTTTTTGGGGGTAAATTGGGGTCAAAAATTGGGATAAAGGATTGAATAAAATTTTGAAACAAAAATATTTTTAGGTTGTACAAAGGTTATTTTTTCTTTTTGATAAACAATTTAGGATGACAATTGATTAGCAATGTGTGTAAAAAGAACAATTTGCTTCGCTGTTATATCACAACCTGACTATTCAGCTACCAAGATAATGCAACAAAAACAGCACATTAAACTATTTCTTCATTTATGTGAAATGAAAGTATGGTTGTCTTAAGAGACAAATTTTGAGTATTTTACTTTTACCATACAATGCAGCTGAGCAAATAACAATACAGCTGCATGTAACATGTAATGAACAATAGTAGACGTTTTGGCCACAAATTAATTATACGTATATTGGTCTTGCTGACTAGTATAACTGCTAATTAATCATCAGATTGGTGTCATTGTTGCACTGGTGTTAAGAGCATTTTTGCTATAAAATATAATTTTAATTATAGCAAAAGCTTTATACAGGGTGTTTCAAAAGCTACATACCAATATACCAGTATTATTTCAATAATATACTAATATGTTTCTTTTGAAAGACCCTGGATATACTTTTTAACTCATTTAGCTCAAAAATATCATGAGCAAATATGTTGATGCAAATGATAAAATATTATACACGTGGGTTCATCTCCAAATCATTGCTACTGTATGTCGTTTGAAAAAATAAGAAACTAGCATTGCAAACTTATTTATAGTACAAATGCAATTTCACTTGGAATGAAGTTAAATGACTGGCCAGTTGGTGGAGCGGTAGCTTGTTCGTCTCTGAAGCGGGAGGTCAAACCTCGGGCCAGTCAAATCAAACAGTGTTGCCAATGGTTCGCCGCTGCTGCGATATTTTTTCGAAAGGAGCAGTGTTGCTCGGGCGCAATGACGCGGAAATTGGCCCGCAAACTCCTTTCATGCTTCGGCATAATACAACGAGTATAAAGAAAAATTTGATTTTGATTTGATCAAGTTAAATGACAATTGAAATTACATGCGCAAAATATGAAGGTCCTGAGAGAAAACAGCACAACTAAGCACACTCAAAATCACTTAATACATGAATATTGACCTAAGTGAGTAAGCAATTCAGATCAGAGATGAAAACCGGTCGGGTCGAGATTCTTCGACCAGCCGGTCAAGTCGTTTAAACACCGGTCAAATTCTCCTTTCTCGCAACTAAACGACATCTAAGCAACAACCGAAATATGCATATATAATTTATTATAAATAAAACTTTTTATAAAAAACAGTATTAACAAACCACACCTTTTAAAACCACTTGTTGAATGGTTTCAAGCTGCGACTAATTAGCTGTTATCATTAAGACGCGCACATCCAGCGGCGTATTTAGGGGGGACATTGTGCCATGCCCCCCCTCTTGGGCTACGGCACAAAACAAAAAAGTGCAAAATATGCGTTAAAATTGCGTAATCAGATTACAATAAAGCATGCATGTGGAAGAGGCTTACAATACCTGGCATTTTAGCATTGTTTTAATCAGCTTGAAAGTAGAAGTGGCGCAGATTTCAGTTTTTTTAGTACATGCTAAAATCTTGCAGCTTTGAAATGCTTTTTTCAACTTAAATTTACCACACACTACACTGGGCAAGAAAGACATCACTCTTATTTTTTTATATCTAACTAACCATGGCATGTTCTGAAGAAGTAGTATTTTTACAAACTGCTGGGGCACATTATATTTCGAATATTTTCAAGCCAATGTCATAACAGTTTAGTGTTTGCTGCTCGACAAATGGCAAATCATCTGTCACCAATAGCAAAAAATTTCAACTTCTTATCTTGACCTTACGCATAATATCGTCAGAAAAAACGTCTAATAATTTACCTTGTGCCCGCCAGTTCTTTTAATGCTTAGTTTGTGGACGTTTTGGGTTGCTCAATTATTTTTGCAAAAAACGCAAAATTTTTTTTGCTTTTTTTTTTCTGAGACCCCCGTCCGGAGTGACAAATTTTAACAACTCACCCATGACCTCTCCCCCCTTTTGACAATTTTTCATTAGATGCATTGAACAGTGAGCGAAATCCTGACCAGTTTCATTTCTGATTCAGATGTTCAATAACATGGTATTTTTCAATAATTTCTTTGTTGCAGCCTACACCGTTTTCATAATGAGCACAATTTAAAAAGTTAATCCTTATAACATTGAGATGCAAACTTTAATTGACCTTATTTATTAAATCAATACCATTAACAGTCTAGGTTTTTGTTTTTTTTTCAGTTATTTAATAATTATTGCGTAAATTTTTAATGAATGGCCAAAAAATTGAAAATTTTGCTCTAAAAATAACTAAAAAATTAAAATATTTTGCAGGCAAGCTCTAAAACAATGCATGCGAAATTGGTGAAAATGATCAAAATAACTTTGATTAATTTTATTTACCACTTTAAATACACTAATTTGCACAAGCAATCACTAATTGATATCATTTGGTGAAATATAAGCAAATAAAAATCATTCGTGGCAACTAAACTCATAATGAAGCAATGGAGAGTATGATCCCTGATTATTGCTCAATAAGTTAAATTTCTTGATTCTGATACATAGGCCAGCCATATTTTTGTTGTTAATTATGAAACAACTGTAATTGTTTTGAAACAATCAATATTTGTATTCATACGGAGTAAACAATAAATTCAAAATTTGAAAAAACAAAGTAGGAATTTTCGAAAGCTTGTTTCAAAACATACAACATAGGTGATGAAGATTACAATCGTCATGAAACTACGAAAAAGCAATGAAAAATGTTTATTGTCAAGACTTAAGGCATATTTGTTTTTTTCTTTTTTGTGCGATCCTTCATTCGTATTTTCCGGCCTCAACTTAGACCCCAAAATTTAAAAAAACTTTAAATAACAGACTTTCCTGAGAAATTATCATGAAACTAACCTAAAAATATAACTCCTTGTCCCCAAAAACATGTATTTGGACACAAAAAACACGTTAATTCCTCTAGTAAAACTCATAAAAATCTAAATTTAAAATTTTTCATACTCGCATCTGCCATGTAGTGGTGCCTTTCAACATCTCAGCAACCACTGAACCATTTTGAAAAATTTTTTTGCAGGCTGATCAGTAAGCCAGCCTCCATCTATAAAATGGTTAATTGACTCTTTTCCAGAGGATGGGTATAAAAATGCTCAATTTTTTTTTTTAATAAAATGGAATAAACCTTAACTTAAAACATCATCAGTAGAATGAATTACACAATTTTCAGGATGACTTTGTACAAAATAGCCTCCCGTTGAGACTAGGTTGCCACTGCTTGGACTAAGATTTGGCATATTACGAGTCAAGAACATAGGTAATTAGGTTAGATACAATAAAAACATACAAGAAGAAACACCAGTTTATCGATGTCATTTTAAAACATTTAAGGATTGAAAAGATACAGAGAAAAGATTGGTCACTGATAATCAGCTGCGGTTCAGTTTTGGAAATATGTATGGTTTCTTTGATCCGAAATTTGGTAACTTGATTACTTCTGTCCAACAATAATTTAAGTGAGTCAAAATTAATTTTGTGGCTAGATTATTTAGAAAATGTTTGTATACTTTAGACTCTTCACACGTTCGATGATCATTGAGACATGTAATGAGGTTACACTTGGTTTGCCCAATCTAGTTTTGAACAAAACTACTGTAAAAGTTAACTGATATAGAATAAGGATTGCCAATCTTTACATGAAAATAGTTTGCTAATAGTAGATTTACGATGAGACATTATCAATTTGGTATCGTAGACACTAAAAAAATCACGAATTTTATTTAAATTTGCTTGGGAATACGATCAATTAACTGCAACAAACTATTTTCATATAATGATTGTCAATCATAAAATTAGTAATTACATTCGTCAGGAATTGTGTATCAGTTAAAGGGGCTGAAGCATTCAGCCAATTCTGGTAGTTTACAATGGTTAAAATTGAACCATAATTTTTGAATTTTTTTTTCTTAATTTGTAGATGTGGTTACAAAGATATTCAGCAACTACAAAAAATATCCCCCTAAAAAGTTTTTGGAAACCCTGAGTTTGTTCTCCCAGCCTGAATTTCCAAAAAAGGGAGGGTTTTACCAAAATTCGATAGTTCATGTGATATTACTGGAAGGGTAAGTATTATTTAGTCTCTTTTTTCCTGGAAGTTCAGGCTGAGTAAACAGATTAAAGGTTTTCAAAAACGTTTTACGGGGATATCTTTTTGTGTTTGTTGAATATCTTTGAAACCGCAGCCCCAAAATGAAAACAAACACTTCAAAAATTACTTTTAGATTTTAGTTTTTAGCTATTGTAAACTACCGGAATTGGTTGGAATCCTCACTACCTTTAACTAGTAGTTGTGTTCAAGATTGTATTGGGCAAATCAAACGTAACCTTATTACTCGCCTCAACGAACATCGAACGTGTGGAGTGTCTGAAGTATGTGAACATTTGCTAAATAATCCTACAGTAACTACAAAAATAATTTTGATTCGTTTTTTAAATTAAGTAATTCATTCTACTAATGCTGCTTTAAATTAAAGCGAAACGCGACTAACAAATAGCTAGGCTTAGTTCTATTCTGGAAATCGTTTTCGGACTTAGCTTAAAAATAAATAACTAATTACTTTTTAACCCAAACACACCGGCATATCATAACGCTTCATTAGTGGGCAGCGTGGGCGAGAGGGCAAAGGCGTCGTTTTTACGACGAAGCCAATCACGCGATCTGAGTTCAACTCTTATCCTGGTTATGTTGTTGTGTCCTAAACACGACGCTTCACGACGTTTATCTTTACTTGGAAAACAAGCAGCAAACTCAGTGGACAACAATTTGAAAAAATCCACACGAATATTGAGTCACCGGAAAACCTCCTAAGCAGGTGTAAATTTCTCTAAGCACCAAGTACTGCAGTAATGCTTTGAAAAGTGCGCAAATTGTCACACAGTTTGTGCCTGACACTGTCCGGTCGCAAGTGGATAAATTTGAACTACAACAACAACAATTAAACAGTGTAAAATAGGTCGGTGCTTTCAGAAAGTGCTCGATGATATCTCAAAGCAATTAACAAAATAATGAAATACAGACCATACAAAGTAAAAACTAAAAAAATCTCTAAAACCCCCTACAGCCTGTTTCGTCTTTCGACTCATTAGGAGGGTATCTGGATGGTAAACAAAAACTTTCAAAACTTTCAGTATCTTTGAAACCTTTAAAAACTTTTACAACATTAGGCTGCGATCCTACTCTGCCTGGTGCTGTCTACCGCTAGCTACACACTTACTACCAGCAGGTTTGCTGCACAGCGAACTGGAAGGCGCGCATCACCAACGACATGCAGCGGCAAAACAGGATCGCCAGGCAAAACGGTTATCAAAATGGTTACCAATCAGGCAAAACGGTTATCAATCAAAAAAAGAGGCAGTCTCTTTGACGCCACAATGGGGTCCTTTTACGGACCTGAAATTTGCGAGTTAGTTGGCCTATACCTGCTGCACAACTTATGTAATCCATCACAGAACGCAGAACACGGCTTGTACCGCGACGACGGCTTGGCCGTGGCAAGGAACGCAAGTGGACCAATCGTAGACAAAATAAAAAAAAAAATCATCAAAATATTTCAACAACACAACCTCAAGATCACCACCGAAGCAAACCTTTTCCAAACCGACTTCCTTGACGTCACCTTCAACCTTGACACTGGAAAATATTGGCTATACAGAAAACCGGAAAATTAGCCCCTTTATATCAACACCAAGTCCAAACATCCCCCTCCGATCAAAAAACAGATACCCCATATGATTGCCCCAAGAATTTCGCAAAACTCCTCAGACATAAACGAATTCCAAAAGGCTAAACCCATTTACGAAGATGCACTCAAAAAAAGCGGTTATGACGAAAACTTGCAGTACGCTAGCAAACCGAACCTGAACAATACCCACCAGAGTATATGAAAACGGAAAATCATATGGTTCAACCCTCCCTTCAACAGCGCCGTCAGCACCAACATAGGTATAGAGTTTTTTAAACTATTGGACAAGCATTTCCCCGAGCACCACAAACTCCACAAAATTTGCAACCGGAACAACGTCAAATTAAGTTATAGTTGTATGCAAAATATGCAAGCAATTATCAACAGGCACAAAAAAACCTTACTGGCCAAAAACGCAATATAAACACAACCAGTTCAAAAACATGCAACTGTCGGGTGAAAGCCGATTGCCCACTACAAGGCGATTGCTTGGTGAAATCAATCGTGTACCAAGCAACGCTAGAGAGCAGCGATGGTCCAAAGATCTATTACGGGAGCTGTTCCACCACTTTCAAAGCACGGTTTTACTACCACAACCAATCGTTCAAACATCCCAAGAAACGCCATGCAACAGAACTATCCAAGGCCGTCTGGAAAGAAAAAGACCGCGGACTGATCCCCGAAAATCACATGGCAAATTACAAAGCAAGCCTCTGCCTACTCGAGCGGGGCAAGATCCTGCAACCTGTGTTTAGAAGAGAAATTGGCAATCTTGAAAGCGGATTTACGCACCAACATTAACAAGCGCTCTGAAATGTTTAACAAATGCAGGCACAGAAGCAAATTCAAACTCAGTAACGTTACATAATCTTTACTCATATCTGTTAATCTTAACGCCCACACTGCCTTGTACTTCTTTTTCACTGTAGTTTTTCGGTGTTTGTGTACATTTGCCTGCATTGGTGCATAACCGTTTTGCCTGATTGGTAACCATTTTGATAACCGTTTTGCCTGGCGATCCTGTTTTGCCGCTGCATGTCGTTGGTGATGCGCGCCTTCCAGTTCGCTGTGCAGCAAACCTGCTGGTAGTAAGTGTGTAGCTAGCGGTAGACAGCACCAGGCAGAGTAGGATCGCAGCCTAATGTTGTAAAAGTTTTTAAAGGTTTTAAAGATTCTGAAAGTTTTGAAAGTTTTTGTTTACCATCCAGATACCCTCCTAATGAGTCGAAAGACGAAACAGGCTGTAGGGGGTTTTAGAGATTTTTTTTAGTTTTTACTTTTTATGGTCTGTATTTCATTATTTTGACAACAAATAAACACATTGCGGAACTGATTGCATAAGATATCAGAGCCCACATGACAGAAATTTCCTCGTTTGCTTTAATTAACAAGATCTTTTTAAGAGGCGCTACCAACGAAATACTCGCTAAACGTAAGAGGTCATTTTTGCACATGTATCCAAAGCCTTGCGAAATTCGTTACGTCATTCTTTCTCGCTAAGTTGCTTTGAGCGATTGCAGAAAGCAGTTCGAGTAAAAAAAACGTTACAATTTCCTCGCCAACTTAAAGAGGATCTTGAAGCACTCTTTAAGCGTGCAAGAAACCTTATTGGCAGAGGTGGGTACTTGCAGCGCAACTATTTGACTTGCGATAGCGCTTGCGCCGTAATTATTTTCAAACGGTTGCGTAGACGCTTGCGCCTCAAGTATTTTTGCAATTTTGAGCGCAATCGTGCAAGCGCAAGTCAAATATTGTAGATTAGAAATGATTGTTTTTCAATTAATGGTGATTGAAATTAAGAAAAAAACACGTGGGCGTAGCCAGGATTTTTGATTGGAGAAGAGAGCCAAACCGCAAATCACACGCAATGACGTTATCAAAAATTTTCGAAAAGAGGGGCTTTTTATGGGACAAAGATATCGTAAAATGGAGAATCAGAAGTCGGGGCCTGGGTTCATGGGGGTCGGCAAGGGGGGCCAGGGGGACCATGCCCTCTCCTGGATTTTTACACACTCTCTCTAAAACCTCCCAAATTTCAAAAATTCTTCGATTTTAGTAGTTAATAACTGGCTCTATTCTTCTGGCCCTCCCCCAAAAACTTTTCTGTCAACGCCTTTGCCAGGGTTGGCATGTAACGTGGATTTTGCTAAGAGGAAAAGACTTGAACCAAAACTTTAAAAAAATTTCAAAAATTGTCTATGCTGGGAGACGTGGTGAGCCAACTTGTTTAGCCTAAACGTATCACAGACTGGGGTATGGGGCCCGGCCGCTGGGCGATTTTTTGAAATTTTCTTGGAAAAAAAGGACTATTTTTATACCATTTGGATGATGTTTTGCACGTTTTTAGAGCCATTTGAAGTAACTACATTTTTAAGATTTGAAAGCCAATTAAAAAAATCAAACTGGTGAGTCTTCCTTTACTTACGTGCGGATCAAGTCCAAAACACGTTAAAATCTTGATTTTGGGGGTAAAATTAAGTAAGTGACTTGGCCCAGGTGGAAAAAGCAAGGTACATTGCCTCCTACAATATTTTTAGCTGTAAATAATAACTCGAGTAGCTTTGAAGATTTTTGTTTTGTCTTGAAAATAACCGCGTTTAGTAGTACATGTTCGACTAGGGGGCCCAGGCCCCCTCAATTCAAATTCAATAATTTGTTCAATAAGCATTTTGCCTAGCTAATTTATTTTTTATCAAAAATATTTTGTCGCATAAAACTGGCGATGTAGATTATGACTTAAAATTGGTGCAATAGATGGCCACTAAATAGTCACGTTATTGCATTAAGTTCAGAAAATGATTAGATGAGGGCCTAATAAGGTTGCTACTTTTAGGACAAAAATCTTGAATTTTTTCCGGATTATGCATTTAAATTGGATGGCAAAAATTTGATTTGAAGGGGCTCAGGCCACCTGGTCGTACATATTAATATTAGTCTGTTGTACTCGTATTATACTGTTGTGTACGCGGAAATGCTAAAAGAAACTGAAAAAACATAAGGCTTTGTAGTTATTGTTTTTATTATAGGTGGCATTTCAATTGGGGGAGGGCGGGCTTTTGCCTCTCAGTGGCTACCTCTATGATGCGGTAAGAGATTTATAAAAATCTCTTCATGGGAAATTTCATTTATCTATTGCTTGCAAAACTTTTATTGGACTTACAGCGGGGGTCTTCTTTCGCTGAAATGTTTCTCTCAAAAATAGTTTTGCCGACTTTTCAATAAAAAATTTGCAATTGAGTTGTTTAAAAAATGGTTGTAAAGTCAAATTTTAAACAGAAAAATCATTTTTGTAATATTGCCGTTTCTAAAAAATCTTAAACTTGCTTTGGCATTAAACGCGTTCCTTGCAACAGTCCGACTTTTTTACGGTAATTCAAAAACAAGCAACAATGAAGACTATTAATTACAACTTTTTTGCTAGTCCGAGAAAACTTAAGAGATATTGCAAACAGGATTGATATAGCCAAAGTATACCGTGGTATACCTCTTATAAATAAATCTTGGATGGGTTCACTTTCTTTACACAAAAAACAAGACAATTTTTTTAGCGTGCTCCATTCGTTAGAAAGCGATGGTAATTGCTTCAGAAGCACAAAATATGTATCGAAGCTTGTAAAAAATTTCCTTGATGAGCCTTTAGAAAAAAAACAAAAAAACAGTGACTCCGAACTCCGAAGTCGTTTGCTTACCATCACGTGATGACTTTATTAGTGGAATTTTTAAACACCCGGGTTCTTTTCAGTGCGATTGTTGAGAGTATTTTAAAGATGTTCTTCGTTCAAAGAGGTTAATCAATCAATCAATCGAGGTTATTTGTTTACACATCAAGCGATGCATATTTTAAATCCTCGTGTTTTTTTAAAGGAAATTAATAATCTTTTTTTATTAATTTGGTAGCGTGCATAAATTGTTTTGATTATTGGTTTTGTACTGCAGCCTAGCGCAATTTGAGCAGTGAGCCAATTAGAATTATGATTTTCAAAACGTCACACTTGCACTCGCGCTTGCGGTTGCGCTTGCGGCGCAATTATTTTTTTGGACTTGCGGAAACGCTTGCGGCGCAATAATTTTAGAGTAGTTGCGCGTGCGCTTGCGGCGCAGCTTTTATGATTTGTGCTGCCCACCTCTGCTTTTTGGTTCGGAAATGTAATGGCGAAATGTTGAAAACTTCTAACTAAAGCGAATTTTTTGATGAAAATTAATTAAAATCGTCGCCATGTTTGCTATTAGACTGCCAAAAAAAGCGAATTGCATTGAGAACCATTAGCTGTTTCGACTGATAAAGAAATGTTGAGTAGTGCCAGTTGACAAAAATAGCAACACACTCCGTTTATAGGAACGATTTTTTAAAACACGAGGCTCATTTTCGCTCAAACTTTAAGAACAAATTAAAAACAATGCCAGCCTCGACAGCAAAATAAACCAAAAACAAACAAACAAAAATTCCAACTAATCAAATAAACTAAAATTTGTGCTGATTCAAAACGATAAAATTCCAGTGATTTTCTTGTGGCAAAATTGCAACTATTCAAGATTGTTGCTCTGCGCAAGCAATTGAGAAATTTTTTTGGCAGTTGTTCAACTAGTCGGCAGCGAGGCCGAATGGGTAAAAGCGTCGTTTTTACGACGACCCTGATCGAATGGTCTGGGTTCAACCAGCACCCTGGTCTCGTTGTTGTGTACTTGGATAAGACGCTTTACGATGATTATCTCTGCTTTGTGGCTTCGAACAAGCAGCAAATTTAGTGGACAAGAGTTCAAAGAAATCTACAGGAAAATTGGATCATCGGAAACTCCTAAGCAGGTGCGGATTCCTCCAATCACGAAGTAATCGTTGCAATGAAAAGTATGCGGTCGTCCAATAAGTGAGCGTGCTGTCCGGTGACAGGAAAATAAATATGCGCTACAACAACAACAACTTGAAAAAAGCTTGCTTTTTTGCTTTTGCAATTTTGCGATGCTGCAAAAGCAAGAAAAAAGCCTTTACTTAAGCAGACAGAGCAATAGGAATTAAACAGTGTTTCAAACATGCCCGCTGAAATTGACATTGATGCTCTCAAAAGTTTTACAAAATCAAGAACAAGTGAGACTGAATATAGGCAAAAAATTAAAAACAGCCAGTCTCAACTCAAGATTTACCGGTTCTAAAAAGGAAGAGTGTACTTCGACTTGCTCACGTTTGAAAATTTTTCAAACCTAAAGACCTAAATTTACTGTTTAGATATGAGTTTACCCACCAACAACCTAAAGGGCGATTTAAGCCATTTAAAAAAATTATAGTATGTAAAAAGTTGTTCTTATTTCACATTGATCCAAAAATATAATTAAATTCTGTCGTTCATTTACTAATTATTTATTATCAGTTGAGAAATTCGCTTGCTTAGAGTAATAACGCATAGCTTATAGTTCTTTTTTCGATAACAATGCAGTACTTACAGTACGCTTGAACACATTATTTTGAAGTAGAAATGCATCTGATGAGATATTTATTACTTTAGTAGAAATGAGATATTTATTACGTACTAACACTAGTTACGAACATCTCGCAAAGAAATTCGAGCGAGCAGTTTTAAGGTGTGTTAGGCGAGACGGCTCAGAAATGGCAGTTTGTCTCCAAAGATTTTTTGTTCGTTTGCGCTTTTTAGCGAGCGAGAATGGCCTTTACGAGCTCGCTACCATGTTCTTCCATGTCGGCCCAGATGTGTTAAATAACTGGGCACTTCCATATATCGGTCCGCTAATCCGCAAATCCGCAAATTGCAGACTCAAGGTTTTGGTTTGCGGATTTGCGAACCAATTTCTTATCGCAAACATTTGCGGATTTGCGGTAAAAAAAATTGAAATCTACCGCAAATCAACAACATCGCTGAGATCGTTTCTTTGCAATTTCCAAAAATATACGTTTTTACAATGCAATGTATGGACAGATTTGGTTGGATGTATTTACAAAGTACAACACCCCCTTACAAAGTTCCTCTGCTGTGGAATGATTATTTTCTATGGGTGCTGCTAGTCTTACAGCAAAATGAGTTAGCTTAACACGTCACGAAGCTTCTAATGGCTAGTTTTTCTTAAGGTAAACTTAGAATATTTGAAGTGGCAAAAGGTTGCACAAGACGACTTTGATGACATGCCCAGCACATCTAGCAAATAAATAGGCTGCAGGCCTACCAACATTTTCAATCTTAGTTTCATCTTGGTAGGGTTTTTGTTTTTAGTTTCGTTGATCGTGTTTTGGAATGCATGCTTAAGACTACATGCGTTGCCGATCAAGAAATTTCAAAAAATATTTAGAAAGTACTATTACTACCCGCTTAAGAATTGTGAAAAAAAATTCTGTATCATGGGTAATTTTGTGATATTTGATGATGTATACATAATACAACACTATGCATTTTTGATTTTCCAAAGTTTGTGTATCATGCAAATGATGCGTCAAAATGCTTAATTTTTTTATTCAAGAAATGGCATAAATTTCTGAGCAGTTGGCGGCGTTACTTCAAAATTTTTCAAAAATTCACGAGCTAACTTAGTCATATTGACCAACTTTTTGGTGGGTAAATTATCACGCCATATTGATCTTGTACATTTTTGCACCACCAGCAAACAGGCCACCGGCAAAACAAATTTATGATTTAATAGCGACCAATAATAAAATCTGCGTTACACACCGATAACCAAGACTTAAAATCCAATTTTTTTTTTTTTTGCAATTACCTTAGATGATGACTGCTCAGCGCTTCCAAAAAAACATCAAATTTAAAATAAGACAAAGTTTTCAATCAAAATCAATATCTGTACCCAGTGGCGTACGTAAAAAGTATCCGAGGGGGGCACAAAGCTTCGTGCCGCTGTGATGTCAAAAATCAAGTTTATGGAGAGTGCTGAAGGCAAGGCTTTTAAAGGGTGGTCTGTGGCATGCCCTGAAAAATTTTCCAAAATTACACTAAAAGTACGCGTTTTCACGCATTCTGAAAGCAAGTTTACGTATAATACTTTTACAAAACTTATAAGAAGAATGAAATAGTAAAATAAAAATGTTTCAAAAACATTACGGAATTAAAAAGCTAGGTCATTTGTGAAGGAAGAAGACAAACCAAAACAATGATCGATTTATTTTTGCATTTACGAAGTAATAACGTACATCCTATTAAAACTGCTTGATTTTGATTTATCTTGTTTCATTTTTAGGATCTGAGGAGAAGGCCATGGCACAGTGGCCTCCCCCCTCGGTACGCTAGTGTCTGCACCGTAATTATATTGCAAGCAATTTGAAAGCTTTTAAAAGACTGTTCTTAGCTAAAGTTCGACTAGAAAATCAAGCGTTAGAATTATATGTAACCATTAATCAGGACTGTATTGCAACTGAATAAAATAAACAAAGTAACCGAAATTTTGGCTTGTTATTGTTACACCTAGCATATTTTCATCTCTGCAAAAGTTTATCTCTATATGAACACCTTTCAAAACAATAAAAAAATTTTTGCACCAGTACAGAAGCAAAAAAAAAGCAAACGATAACTGTAATTATCGCTTTTGAACTACATTATTTTAATTGTGGTATGCAAATTGCCATACGTGATGAAGGGAGCAGGAAGTGACATCGACAACGAACCGCCACCTCCCTCTCTCATTCCGTCACTCAAGCAGTAAATAGTAGCTTTTAAGGCTGAAATATATCTTCTTCAAAAATGCAAGTTCGTGCGTTCAGAGTTTTTGTTCCCGCAACTCATTAAAGATTTGTGCATCTCTGTTTGTCCTATATGATAAGTACCAGGGCTGCCACAAAACCTGTAAAATCAAATTCCAGGACTTTCAAAGACTTTTTTAGGTCATTTTCCAGGATTGCTTAAGGTTTTTTTTTTACAGGACTTAAAATTTAATTTTGACTATTACTCTCATGCACCTATACTCTTTATTCTTTTGTACTTGTGATTGACGAAAAATTTTGATGTAAAGCAGTTGCATTCTTAGTACTGACCACTAGCCGCGTGCAAAGGCAAAAACTTGCAACGAGGGGGTTGTGCTTTTTGATAAGAGGCCAACCCCCAACCGCCAGAAGCCATTGGGGGTCTGGGGGCAAAGGCCCCAGCATTCAAAGATTTTGCAATTTTTTTTGCAATATTAACTTAATTTTAGGCTTAGTTTTGTGAAAATTATTGCTTTTAAAACGTGGCATAGAAATTATGGCACAGCAAAAACATGATTAAACTGGTTGCATAAATGGGCTGCAGTATGTGGTTGACAGATATGAGCTCGATCGATATGACTTTTTCAGGTCGATACCGATATATAACTTATAAACTACCAAATTTTGTCTATATTTTGTACTTGACACAAAAAAGCTTCGCTAATTCTCCTCCAAAAAAAGACTATTGCAGACACAAGTCATACTAAGCAAATAGAACGCAAGAACACTTGTGCTTGCTCTAAAAAATAAACAGTTTAAGGTAATTGCGCTAAGTCGATATTTTATCGGCGGTAGATAGCCGATACGATATACCGGCTAGGCCCTGATATTGGGAAAATATATCAGCTGAGCGATAGTCATATCAGTGGAGCTCTAGTGATGGGTAGCCTAATAGTAAAATTTCGGTCCAAGCTTTATTTCCATGCAGTGAACTATAAAATCTTATCATCTGAAAAAACCGAGCCTATTTGAACTCCAGGGTGCAAACAAAAAAACTCTATCCTAGCCCTAACCTTAAACTAAACCGAAACTGTAACATAGCTCTAACCCCAACGTTAATCCTAATCCAAACTCAAAATATTTACTCCAACTAACCACTCACGTTAATAATTTACAAAATAGAAGAGTATTTGAGCAAATGAGCGCCCATTTTTGCTCTCTAATTCTCAATAAGCAGAGCTCATTTGCACACTAGAGTGTTAACACTAGCTCATTTGCTCATTTGCACACAAATCGACACCTCTTTCGAAAAAAACTCCTAAGTATTTATCCAAATTGTCTGAATTTTATAGCGCTAGATAAAGACATAATTTGGGAGGAGGGGCTAATGAAACGAGATTTGAGAGAGATGATTTGTAATTAACAGAATTAAATACTGAATAGACCCCTTATAATTGTTTTGCAAAGTCTACGTTAAGCATTTTGCATCAAGCGATCGAATTGTTTATTTTCAGCCATTATTGGTTAGTTGGTCGTTACTGGTTTTATTTTTGACCAATACTAGCCCTTCCCAAATCATGTTCCAAAAGTTGCTTTAAATTACTTTACTATGCATATTACAGTAAAAAAACTGCCTCAAAATTATAGTGCGATAAACGTCGTATTATTCTTATTGCGCATTTGGTCTACGGACCAATGGAGGGCCATAGCCCGCTATGCTACTGCTACTACAGTATCGCATTGCAATAAATTACTGTCCATGAATTCACTCTTCCTAATAATATTCAATGATTTATCCATTCTGTATTGCAAAGTGCAAATTTTGACCAATTCGAGGAAGTGCTTATTTGCACTCTAGCGTACTAGAAAGAACTGCTTAAAAAGAACAAGAGAGCAAAGAGAAGAGGAATGGAGGCTCATATTAATGTTAGGTTAGAGCTAGAGTTGCAGTTTGAGTTAGATTTAGGGTTGGATTAGGGCTAGGTTAGCGATTTTTTGTTTGTGCGCCAGCATACAAATAAACTCTGTCTTTTAACAATACAATAAAGCTTTTTGAAACGAACTTCACAACGCAAATTAGTTGAACAATGACTTTGCACAATTACTAAGTAGCGGTTATTATAAAAAAATCTTCACATTCTGTCCTGGTAAATCACGGGAAAACTCTATAAACATTTTCCAGGACTTACAAACAAAATTCAAGGACTTTCCAGGACGGCCAAAAAATCCAGGACTTTTCCAGGATGTGGCAACCTTGAAGTACTGTACAAGTATGTAAATCAGCTAAGGATTTCCAACTCAATGAACATACTGTTAGTAGAAATTAGAACGAGCGACGAAAGTGACTGGTAGGTGAGGTTACTCTCTTCCAAGTCTCCATTCCAGCAACCATACTCGAATTCCGCTCGCAGTTTTGTTTGAACAAACCTGCGTACATTTTCACTAGGCCATGCTGCTGACATCTATGTTGTAACTTACAAAAACAGGGTATTAAATAAATTAAAGAAAACTTACTGGTGTTTATTACAGGTCTATAGCCTTCATGGAAAATATGGAGCATTGTTGCACTGCTATAGGTCTTTTTTCTATTTATCAAACCGGAAAAAAATAACAGCAAAGTTTGCGGTTCAAGTTCGCGGAAGTAAAAGTCATTTGCGGTTGCGGAAGTGCAAAAAATTACCGCAAACTTGCGGATTTGCGGTTGCGGACCACCCATTGCTATTTTGCGGAATTTGCGGTTGCGGAATAGAGTGTAAATTTGCGGTGCCCAGCACTGCTAAATAACATGTACCAAAAATCTTGATCTATACCTATTTGCACGGCTATCTAATTTATTTTTAAAACACTTTTCACCAATACCTCGTTGCAAACTTACTTAGTTCATAACCACACATAGATTCATCAAATTGTTGAAAAGTGCACATTCGACTGACTGGGCATAAACCATCATGGATTGCTACGTCATCCAGAGCTATGTCACTTTGATAATCTCCACCTCTTGTGGCCACAAAAATCAACTAAAAATAGGCGTTCTGATTGTTGTGCTAAAGATAGCTCTTCCCAAACAGCAGAGCGGGATGTGATTTTGAAGCTCTATAGCCAAAAGTAACCTAAATGCTGTATAGCGGTTGACGTTTCTTGTATTGTTATAATTTGGGTCAAGCATTTTAAGGAAACAAACCATAAAAAAATTATCAAATAACTCAGTATTTTTTCCAAAAGTGCTAAAACTTCACCAAAAAAAAAAAAAACGCAATTGAAAGCTGCTTTTTTATAGTGGACAAGATTTGGCATCAGAAAGTAAAGACTTAATGTTGGCTGAAAAACAACCAAAGAAAAGTCAGAAGTTGCTTAAAAGGAAATTTTAAAAATCACCCGCATTTCATGGATATTGTTGCGGATATTATAAACAACGTGTTACTGCGTCTTCCTATGCTAGCGAAGATAATAATTCAAAATCTTAATGAATAACATCTCTTGCACACGAAATTTCTCTGATAGCTGCTAATAACAGAGTTGCAAATGGGCCGATTAGTACAGGCTAGAACCCGAAAAATGATTTGAAGCCAAAACCAGGTCAAAAAAGCCCAAACGTGTGTATAGGTATTGCTCGTAAGCCTTATAATAAAAGTACATTACTGCTGATAATCTGTGACACATAAACTATAAACGTGTAGCAATAATTTTATTGATGCTTAAACGAAGTTGTTCATTTAGTTATGCAATATGTTATTGTAATTACGCTTTTATAGCATTTAAAAGGCTAAAACACATGGCAAGTACGTATCTAGCCCGAATTAAGCCCGAAATTATTTTTGTCTACCTAAGCTAGAAACAGGTCCGAACCCGACTCAAAAAGCTCAGCCCGACTAACAACTCTGGTTAATTAACTGTACTTGGTAAAACTCATGTTGATCAACTGATATTTGGGCATGATTCCATAATACTCCTTGGTTACCATCTTTTCTCCAAATTTCTGTTGATTCGTTTTGTCGAAATACTTTGTACTGAAGAGAGAGGGTTCCAATATTTTCTCCCAGCATGTGATAGTAAAAACTGAAAATAGTGCAGCGGTGTCAACAACGTTTGAAACAAATGCTGTAAAGGGTGCTTTATAACCTGCTTAGATATTCAAGCTTTCAGAGTAATTTTATTGTAACCTACCTCAAGCACATCTAACACAACAAATTTTAATATTTGCCGTAGAAACAGTGCGTGAAAAAAGTACCTTTTGCAGTATAAACCATCAAAGTACAGTATTAGCAAAGAGTTTGATAATTAAAATATTGCAAATCTGCAATTACAAAACAGCATTTTTGTCTATAACTTTTTTTGAGCAATAACGTAAATCATTTTTTCCTGGGCCCACATGACAGAAATTTTCTCGCTTGCATTAATAACGAAAATCTTTAAGAAGCGCTAACGAACCAAATACTCGCTAAAGGCAAGAGGTTATTTTTGCACGTGCATCGGAAGCTCTGCGCGCTGGGTAACGTCATTTTCGCTCGCTAAGTTGCTTGGATCAATTGCGAGATATAAGTGGAGAAAAAAAAAACGTCGTATTTTCCTCGCCAACCTGACGAAGATTTTGAAGCATTCTTTAAGCGTAGGCCTACGAGACATTTTTTTTTGGTCAGAAATTTAATGGCAAAATGTTGAAAACTCCAACTGAAGCAAACTTTTGTTGAAAATTACTTAACAATGGTCTCCATGTTTGCTATTAGACTGCTAAAAAGAAAGCGAAAAGCATTCACAACCGTTCGCTGTATCGATTGATAAAAAAATAATGAGTAGCGCCAGTCGATAAAAATAGAATACACTCTTTTTACAAAAACAATTTTTTACGAACATGAAACTCGGTTCTGCTCAAAATTTAAGAACAAATTAAAACAATGCTAGCTAGCCTCGGCAACAAAATAAACTCAAAGCAAATGAAAAAATTTTTAAATCAAAGAAAAGAAACTAAATTTTGTACTGATTCAAAACGGTAAAATTCTAGTAATTTTCATTCGTTCGCAAGCAAAATTGCAATTATTCCAAGAGTATATAGAGCGCAGTTTGAGAATTTTTTTACGCAGTTGTTCGAAAAAAGCTTGTTTTTTTTTCAAGTTGAACGACAGCCAAAAAAATTTTAGGATGCTGCAAAGCAGGAAAAGAGCCTTTATTTAGGCAAAGAGAATAGGAAATTAAATACTGTTGCAAATATGATCACTAAAATTAACATCGATGCTCTAAAAATTAAAAAAAAAAAACTAGAACAATGAGGCTGAAAATCGGCAAAAGAATTAAAAGCAACTAGTCTCAACTTTAGATTTACTGGTTCTAAAAAAGAAAAGTGCGCTTCAACTTAGTTTGCTTGTAAAAATTTTTGAAACCTATTGTTGCTGTTAACAAAAAAGTATACCGACCAACAACCTTAAGAGCGCTTCACGACATTTAAAAATTGTGGTATGAAAAAAGTCAGAGGTGGAGTCCTCGAGGACGTCTTTGGCCTCGACGACACACTTTGAAGTCCTTGGCCTTTTCCACGAAGGTCAAGTCCTTGGCCTTGGCCTCAAAGCCTCAAGTCCTCAAAAATTGCCCGTTAGCCTCGTTAGCCTTTTTTTTTTGTTGGCCTCGAGCTTTTTGTTCTTTAGTTAGCTAATCGTTATTAGTTAGCCTCGTTAGCCTCAGGTCGTTAGCCTCGAGCATTCCTGTCCTTGGTCTCGAGAGAGTCTGTCCTCGGAAGGGCTGTCCTTGGCCTCGAGCCTTTTGTCCTCGACTCTACCTCTGGTAAAAGTTGTTCTCTTTTTTTACATTGATTTAAGAATATAATTAAGCTCTGTTGTCCTTTAGCTAATTATTACCAATGGATGATTTTGCAAGCTTAGAATATTAGTGCATGGCCCATGGTATCTATTTCCATAACAATTGCCGTACATACCGTCGTCATACAGACACAGTACGCTTGATCGCATTATTTTGAAGTAGAAATGTATCTGACGTCACAATGAGGTATTTATTACGTGCTAACGCAACATTTCGCAAAGAAGGTCGAGCAAGCATTTTTAACAGAGGTGGAGTCGAGGACACAAGGCTCAAGGCCAAGGCCAAAGACAGCCTTTCCGAAGACAGACACTCTCGAGGCCAAGGACAGGAATGCTCGAGGCCAAGGACACAAGCGCAAGTGCTCTCCAAAAAAAAAAAAGGTCTTCAGAAAAATTTTTCAAGCGATCCCCACTAAAAAACGTTTTCCAAAAAATTTTTCAAGCGCTTCACAAAATTTTAACAATTCAAAAAAAAGTGCTGTCCAGGAGCCGAGGACAGGCCAATTTTCAAGGACTTGAGGTCTCGAGGCTAAGGCCAAGGACTTCAAAATGTGTCCTCGAGGCCAAGGACGTCCTCGAGGACTCCACCTCTGATTTTTAACGCGTGTTAAGCGAGACGGTGGGGAAACAGCATTTTGTCAACGAAGTTTTTTGCTCGTTAACGCCTTTTAGCGAGCGAAAATAGCCTTTACGACCCTGCTAACTTGTTCTATCATGTGGGCCCTGGTGTTGTTTGTCCTTAATTTTTCAGTACTGAAATGATAACTGTTTTCAAACTGTCCAGGGTTCGAAGAAAAATTTTAGGGATTGCACCTACCTTATGCAGATTGGTTTAGCGAACCAAGAAGAAATGAGTTTAGCAGATGCTCCTACGTCTTGGTCCGTTGCTTCCGCGTAAACATAAGAACCTGAAACATTTAAGCGGAGTTCTGTATATTAGGGGTTGGTAAACTAGGTAATGTGTATATTTCTTTATAATTTTTTCTCTTTTTTGTTTTTTCATTATATGGCCAGTAGCGCTCATGCGTGGTGTAGCAGTTATGCTGCCATCGAATTTACCTTTAAAAGTGCTGGAAATCCTTGATTTATAACGTTTTCGACGTTGTCCAGAACTAGAAGTGTTCATGCATGACGGTCAGAGTTTATTAATCCCCTTTTAAAGACCTTTTGATTTTTTCAATATTAGTCCAATCAGTCGATCAAACTGAAGCTAAATGTTTTTGAATGAAATACAATACACCAGATCATGATTGTTAGGCCAGAAACTGCCAAGCATCAACGAACCACTAAAGTTTGCACTTATAAATACGATTCGCTTGAATGGTTTTAGCTGGAGTTATTTTAAACTCTTTATTCCTTCACTTTGTAATTACAATTTATTATATTTGAATGATATTTTTATAACGCACCAACTGACTGGACTGAGAGCACCGTTTTTTGGTTCTATGCTGATAGATAGATGCAGAAAGCCTGGTTCAAATTCATACGTGAAAAAACTAAGCCTCCGCTCTATAGTAAAGTATTTTATCATATAGCAACAAGCATACTTACTGTTTATATCGATTAATGTGTGATCTAGTCTTGGACCAGTGAACATGGACGGAGTTCGAAGGCGGCCGTAACTCCAATCAAAATCATCGAATGTGTCTTGGCTCCATAAGCACATGTGCCCTTCAAAATCACAGAACTGTTCTTGTGATGGGCAAAAATCTTCGTCCGACCTAGAGAATAATTGCTTTAGAAAGCTACGAAAACTGTAAAATTGTAAATAGATAAAAATAAAACCATACGTCGACAGTTAATGAAAAAAACAGATAGATTTTTTTAATGATTTTTTTTTCAATTTGAAACTACTAAACCGTTCTTGAAACTCCTAACATGAGAAATTCGAATTTACTGACATTTGAAACTACCATCTTGCAGATGGCACTATCAAACTGGGATCAGAAACTACTCTGAAGCTGCAAAATGTCTAAATACTGTAATTTACAATCGTGGAACCACGCACGAAGTATGTATTTATTCATCGCTTGTAAATTAACAATACCGAATTGGGCTTGGCCTGTTTCAACAACCTGAACTTCTATACCCATAAGTACAGTAGTGGCTTTGCCAGCTCAGCTGAAGAGATCAGGTATTGGCCAAAATCGCGCTATCCTGAGCATTGCTAGGCAGGCGCGCGCAAAGTTTACGAGGAGTAGGCCGCATTACACATTTCCCGAGTTTTAGAGAGCAGCAGAGTTGTAAACGGGCCGACTATAGTTCAGGCCCGAAGCCGAAAACTAAGTTAAACCCAAATCATGCCAGAAAAAATCCGAAACTTAAAGTAGTACTGAAAAATTTAGCAATGTTTCCAAGTTATTTTGATTATATTTTTGTGCACCTAACACAAAAAGCACGTCTCAGTCCCAATTAAACCCGAAATTTTGTCAACTTTAGGTCCGAACCCAACACGAAAAGCCGGGCCCGACTCACAACTCTGGTGGGCTGCACATTTATTCATAAAATGTTTGGAATATTTTTTTCACAAACACTGCACATGCACACTTGCACAGCACAGTATAAGCTTTGCATTTTCCTATAAAATTAGATGATTTTTAACTCGGTGCTGACCTTTGGGAAAATTAAATTTCGCTTTAGATTCACCAAAAATTATAGTTCGATCAATTATATTTAAAGAACTTTTTATTTGCAAACAAACACAGTCCTATAATTATTGAGCTAGAGACTTAAACCAAAAAGCAAAATCATTTCTTTTTTATGTCGAAATAAATGCACAGGTTCCTCCAGCAGCCATAGACCTTGGGAAGCCAAGAGCCAAACGTGGACCCGGGGACTGCTTAAATATTGGGCCCCCTTATCTTTTAATTCAACGTTACAAGCCACACGTCCTGGTTTTTCATTTAATTATCAGATGTGGAGTCCTCGAGGACGTTCTTGGCCTCGAAGACGTCCTCGAGGACACATTTTGAAGTCCTTGGCCTTGGCCTCGAAGGTCAAGTCCTTGACCTTGGCTTGAAGCCTCAAGTCCTCGAAAATTTTCGTGTCCTCGGCTCGAGGACAGCACTATTTTTGTACCGTTGAAATCTTGTTGGAAAACGCCAGAAACCTCGCGGAAAACTTGCAAAGACCTTTTTTGTTTTCCGCAATTGGAGATCGCCTGAAAATTTTTTTCATTAGTAATATCGTTATTGGGCAGCGGTGCGAGAGAATCTGCTACCGTTAGGTAGAGTCCACCTACACTTTGTGTAGGCCTCACTTGGGCCCATTGCAACTGTAGCTGCTGTGGTATTGTTGTTTTGTTTGGTTACTAGCAGTGATGGAGTCGAGTACTCAACTTCTGAGTACGAGTACGAGTACCGCAAAAAACTTCGAGTACGAGTACTGATATTGAAAAATGTACTCGAGTACGAGTACCGTAAAAAAGTTCGAGTACGAGTACTTTTACAACTTTAGAAAAAGAAATTTTTAAGTTGAAACAGCTCAAAATTTGTCGCAAAAATATAAACGAATACGTTTTTTTCTGTGAATGGGATGTTAAGAAGGCGCACAACTGCAGGCGACAATTTTCTGACAACGTACACGCAAAATTACAGTTATGTTTTAAACAAATTAGGTACCTTGACGTTGAAAGCAAGGGCAAGTTTTTTTGCGCGTCGGTAAAAACCTTGGCTTGCGGAAGCAGCAAATTGCTCATTGTTGCAAGAAGTTCTGTTACAGCCGCAGAAAAATGTTTAACTCTATAACTAAGCAAAGAATTAACTTGAAATTTTGGGTAAAATTCAAGCTTTGATGGAAGTTTACGGCAAAGAATGCATGTCAAGAACCCGCGTTTTTGAATGGCACAAAAGATTTCATGAAGGCCGGACTGATGTTGAAGATGATGAACGTTCACGACGCCCAACCATATCAAAAACCACTAACATTAACCGAGAAAGTGAAAAAATTGTCCGAGCAGATCGTCGGCTTAGTATTCGACTGATAGCAGAGAGGATGTCCATTGACAAAGAAACAATGTGGCAAGTACTGCATGAAAATCTGCATATGACAAAGGTCTGTGCACAAGTTGTTTCAAAGCTTTTAACTAGCGGTCAAAAAGAAAAACGCCAAGAGATTTGCGCTGACATTTTAAAACAAATTGAAGAAAACCCTAAATTTTTAGACAGTGTGATTACTGTACCTGCGATGAGAGATGAATTTTCAATGCAATGCATGCATTGGAAAACTGCAAACTCACCACGAAGTAACAAAGTAAAATAAAGCAAAATCAAAATTCAAGGCAATGTTAATTGTTTTTTTTTTATGTTAAGGGATTTGTCATGTCCTTTTTTTTTTTATGAAAATCCGAATGAAACGCTGTGTTGATGTTAAGAGAGAATACATCAAAGGGGAAACAAAATAAAACGACCTTTTTTCCTTCAATAAAATTGCTTTATGTCACCAGTTTTGTTATTTAATAGCGACACCTCGTATACCGTATGCTTCTTTCAATCACAAATAAGCTTTCAAAGTCCTCTACTCCAAACGTGATTACCTACAACAATTTTTTGAGAGCTTTTGCGATTTAATGTTATATTCAATTAACATTTAATCTTAGGTGGGCAAGTTAATGCAAAACGTTAGCTTCGTTAACCACTAGTCCGTTAACAAACATCACACTTTCGTTAACGTTAATCTGTTATTTTCAGCTTTTATTAACGCAAGTTAATAAAGTCCGTTAATTCGCTAATATTTTGCGTGTAATATACATTTCTTTATCTTCACACGCTTTTAGAGCATGTATTGACGTTGTTGAGCTGATTGTAAGGAAAAATTTTTTGCTATGGTTATCTTTTTGTGTTTTGGAAGTTACTTTTACAGTCTAATCTAATTTCAAGACAAAAATAAGTTCAAATGCACTAACGAAGCTGCGTTTGGAAAATCTTTGGAAATTGCGAACAGCGATTATTAATATACCTATGAGGCTGCAGCTTGTTATTTGCCACAAAAAACAGCTCCTTTCTTCGCTCTCTTCTATAAAGCTGGTGTTAATACGCAACAAGTGTTACCAGTGCCAACTGGTTTGTACCATCATGATAAATGAATGGTGCAAGATATTAACGATAATAACTTTAACGGAAGTTAACAGAACTTAACGGAAGTTAAGTTAGTCCTTTAACATGAAAAAACTTTTTACAGATTAACGAATTCATGAAAAAGTTACCTTCGTAATGAACGGATTAACGATTAACGGACTTGTGCTCTCATGTGCATTTAATTAAAGACTATCTTAAACTTGTAACACTAAACTGCAAATGACGTAGTAGTAAATGTTCTCGAAATAATGCTGCATTTCAAAAAAGGTGACTAAGTAATGTGAGCATAAAATAACAGAGGTGGAGTCGAGGACACAAGGCTCGAGGCCAAGGCTAAGCACAGAAAAAAAATCCGAGGCCAAGGACAGGAATGCTCGAGGCCAAGGACCAAGGACACAAATGCAAGTGTTTTCCTAGGAAAAAAGGTCCTAAAATTTTTTTTTCGTCGATCTCCAAAAAAAACGGTCTAGAAAAACATTTTTCAGCCGATTTACAAAATTTTAACCATTTAAAAAATAGTGCTGTCCTCGAGCCGAGGACAAAGCAATTTTCGAGGACTTGAGGATTTGAGGCCAAGGACTTGAAAATGTGTCCTCGAGGACTCGGCCATGGCCAAAGACGTCCTCGAGGACTCCACCTCTGTAAAATAATGCTGCCATTTAACATCAGCTACCAGCTATAACTGTAATTTATAGCGGTACTTTTATTCTGTATATTTACCTGTTTACAGCTCTATTATTTAATTTCAGATCTAACATCCATTTTTATAAAATAATCCTAAATAGTGCTTAGTTATATTAATATTTCAAACGCATTTTACGTGCGTTATCAACAGACTTGACTTATTATTATATCAATTTCTTCCAAAAAAAGTAAAATTTTGCCTACAGCTGCAACCCAGCTACAGAATAACTATGCAACTAAACTATCTCTATCTGACCTAAATTTAACACTGAAAATATTGCCTCCAAACCTAACTCGATGCTTTTTCGGATACCCCTTCCAATACCACAGTAAACCTATTATTTGAGATTGGGAGATTACAGTAATACATCTACTGTAGAAAATATTCTATCAACATTTGAGGTGAAACCGTAAAATGCTAACCCAACTGATGTCGACTTTGTAACACGCGTGGCTCGATTTCTGTGGTATGTAACTTTAATTGCTAAATAAATTAAAATTTGCGTCAACTTTCACACGTTTTCTGCAGCAGAAAGGCGTTTGTTGTCAAACAATACTATGCGCTGTCGACCCAATCACTTTACCACATTCCAACGCTTGATTTCGCTCGTTCTCACCATTAAAAAGCTGTTTGTTTAGCTGCGGTCTGCACGGATTCAAGCAAAAGCAACTCAAAAAATTAGCGGGTTTTATTGGCTGCAGTTTACTATCAAAAATTCATTTTGTTTATTACTTTTAGCAAAGGCCAAACGTACTCGTGTACTCGGCTCTTTTTTTGACCGAGTACATTGACCTTCAAGTACGAGTACCAACCGAGTACCTTGGGTTCCGAGTACGAGTACTCAAAAAATGGTACTCGAGTTGTACTCGAGTACGAGTACTGTACTCGAGTACTCCATCACTGGTTACTAGTCGAACTCAGAAAGCATTGCAATATCTTGATGTCCTTCATGGTCGACTCCTGGGAAGCCTTGTCAACTTCCACTGGCAGTTAGGTGGCTATAACAACCACCAACCCTGCAGCTCCAATGATATTTCACATTGTAGCTCAAGTCATATAAGCACAGAGCTGGACAGCGCTGTTTCGAGCTTTTAGCTCTCATCGGCAGCCCTCAGCTATCTTTTCAAAGGTATTCCCAGCTGAACAAACATCTTGGCCTAACTGGCAAGGTTTGCCAGTTAGGCCAAGATGTTTGTTCAGCTGGGAATACCTTTGAAAAGATAGCTGAGGGCTGCCGATGAGAGCTAAAAGCTCGAAACAGCGCTGTCCAGCTCTGTGCTCAGAAAGCATTCCAGCTTCCTTAAGTACATGGCCAGTTTATTAATATTACATTTCTTTACCACAGTGTGAACAGTGGTTTTGATGATTCCAAAATATTTAACACGAATATCTTAGTAAAGCTTGCGATTGCCTACATGATGAATTGATGTTTCCTACTTAGGCTACATTTTGGACATAGAGAAGACTTTGCACGATCTGTAGGTTTCTTGTGTCGCTGTAGATTGCAGTGCCCAGATAAAACTTACACTACTCTACATTTAATTGAGGCCTCTTAAGGTTAAGGAGACGTATTGTTAGTCGAGAAGACGTTCAACCAGCAGACTCGTTCATCCTCAAGCAGTCCTTCCGTTCATTCCACATAGATTTCCACCTATCTGTGGACCAGTCCTTAACCGCGCTAACACAGCTGTCATATGGGACTGTAATAAAAGGTTCAGGATCATGTATTTATGATTTAGATCCTGATTTGGCTACATAGTCTGCCACTTCGTTACCATGTACTGCTGCATGTTCAGGAACCCAGGCATAGCTAGGCACAAATCGCTAATCCGCTATTCCGCAAATTAGCGAAGCTAACATTTTCATTAGCGGATTAGTGGTTCCGCTAACGTTCAAAAATGTTAACGGACTGGTTACCGAAACTAATTTTTTTAGTCAATACGCTAGAAAAAAATAGTTGCAACTGTGGTTTAAATAAAGTATAATCTAAAATTTATCACATTTAGCCGTTTTTGCTTGGCAGAGAAATATGTACTTCTAGTATACCATGTAACTCGTTTTTAGAACGGTAATTAATGTCGCAAAAATCGTGCTTCAATATGGTAATGCTTTTCTCGCATTGGTAATCAATCCAGTCTACGACATCATAATGTTGGCCCAGGGGTGCCAAAACCCAGGGGGATGGGGGGATATATCCCCCCCAATAATTTGACTGTGGTGTTCATCTGAGCGTAGGTGTCCACTTGAGTTCGGGGAAAAAAGTGTTCCATTTTTGGTGAAGACCTTTTTTTTGCTTTTACCTAAATTGGGCAAAAAAAAACGTGTTCCTATTTTGGTGGACAAAATCGTGGTCGAGGTTCATTCCCCCAATGTTGAAAATAGGGCAAAATTGGGGTAAAATTGCAAATTACCCCCCCTTTAATGCTCAACAAAGATCGGCACCTCTGTGCTGGCCAAGCGCGATCACAAGCCAATACGAGGTCAAAATTTCGAAACCAACAGTCGAAAGAAGCACGATTAAAATTGTTCATGTCATATTGAACTACAGTTAGTTTGTGTCGGCCAGCGGGCTGCCGCCACCAACGGATTATCAATTCAGCAGAGCGCTTTTTCATTTTTCATGCAGAGCGATCATTTAGAAAGAAAGAGCAGGAAGATTGAAATATTGTATCTGAAAGCAAAGTTGCAGTTAAAGCCAGCTACAGTACGTTTTGCCGGATTGCCTAAGTTTTTGAGGCTGAGCAGTTGGCTATACCCGTTATGGTTACTGTTTAGCAGTTTGACTGAAGAGCCCAAAACTTTGACAATACCTTGCGATTAAATAAATTTTTGGAATTCGGAAATTTCGGAGGTGCAATATGTTTAGATTCGGCTGATCAACTGAAAAACGCAATCTTAAAATGATAAGTACAAGTTACGAAATTAATTTTTTGTTTTTTCCGTCTCATATTGAACTCTTATGGTTAATTAGCGGATTAGCAATTAGGGTTAGCTTCCGCTAACAAATTAGTGCTATCGGATTAGCGTTAGCGAAGCTAATCTTGTCAATTAACGGAATAGGTGTTAGGCGGGACTATTTTTGCGTTAGCTGTGCCCACCTATGAACAGTGGCGGATTTAGGGGGGGGATGGGGGGGATGCATCCCCCCCACCAGCCTAAAATAACGATTTCGGCCGAAAAATCAGCCTCTATTTGGAATAATTCGGCTCCATTTGGGGATGCATCCCCCCCACCAGTCTCAACGTAACGATTTCGGCTGAAAATTCAGTCTCAAAATCGGCGAAGACCTTTTTTTTTTTGACCACCTGATTTTGAGCGAAAAAAACCTTTGAATTTCCGACTTCGGCCAAAAAATCACTCTCAATCTCGGTGAAGACATCCGAATTTTTGAGGTTTTGTGCTTAAAATCCCCCCCACCAAAATTTTCTAGATCCGCCACTGCCTATGAATGCAGGCAATGCTGACGTGGTTTTGTTTATCTAACTGATTTAGGTTTCTAATGCAGTTGAACACTGTAATTGATGTTACAGTGCACTTTATGAGTGCTTTGATATCTGCTTGACTATCAACCAGCACAACAATACTTTGATTGTGGATTTTTTCCAAAACCGGGTTCTTTGCCACTTCTGAAATAGCTAAGACTTCTGCCTGGAACACTGTACTGCAAATTCTAAGGTGGAAAAATGCTTGTTTTAGGGAGTTGCTTGGATATTCTGCGCAAAAACCCGCTCCTACGCTCCCATCTAGTTTTGAGCCATCGGTGTAAACCTTGACAGCGTTCTGATTTAGAACGCTTTCAGATCTGATAGCATTCTTTTTATCCATGATTTGACATTCGAAATTTCTCTCAAATACTCTTGTTTTCCTTATTCGGTCAGTTGGCATTTGCAGCAGAGGTAAGAATCTTCTAGCTTCATTGCAAACATCAACATGGCTTTTCGTTTTCCCAAAGAAACCAACTTGGTTGACATGCCAGAGCCCACAAACAGTGATTCTGTATGACCCTCGCACTGCCTCAGCCAATAAGAATTCCTCGATGGGAGTTATGTCGAGCAGTATTACCAAAGCACCAGTAGGGGTGCCACAAAAAGCTGATGAAATCATCAGACAAGAAAGTCTCTGCATCTTTGTGAGTTTCCTCACTAGACACTTTTTGTTGAGACTGTCAGCCCAGGACACAAATGCATGCGACATGATTGGACGTATCACAGCTGTGTATATCCATTTCCTCATAGATGGTTTTATTCCCCACGTTTTACCCACAATTTGTCTACATTGCAATAGTGCAGTAGCTGCTTTGCGGGTAATTGGGATAATAATATGGTTTTCAAATTAGCTTGCTATCAAGAGTAACACCCAACAGCCTTGCTTCCGTGGAAAGTTCAAGTTTTGAACAATTCATTGACAAGGAATCCAAACCTGGATTCCGTTTGCGTGTAAACAGTACAATTTCGGTTTTCTTGCTCCTAAACTGTCGCTCTTGTTCCGAAGCTCAGTTTGCAGCAATATTTATTGCTATCTGGGCCATACCTCTGATCAAAAGCACACCAGCACCATTGCCCAAAAATGCTAGATCATCGGCATAGGCTTAAACATAAAAGCCCCTGCTACGTAACTCTAGCATTAGCAATATTTTTTTTTGAAGACATTTTTTTTGAGATCGCCTGAAAAAAAAATTTTTTTTTTCCTAGAACACTTGCGCTTGTGTCTTTGGTCCTTGGCCTTGGCCGAGAGCATTCCTGTCCTTGGCCTCGAGAGAATCTGTCCTCGAAAGGGCTGTCCTTGCACTCGAATTTTTTTTGTGTCCTTGGCCTCGGCCCTTGTGTCCTCGAATCCACCTCTGTTAATTACCCAGCGGCGTAAGCATAATAAGACTATTTCACATTGAATAGCGACAATTACAGCAAGGGTGCGGAGGTATTTTTTAGTAATTTTTGCTTTTTTTTGCGCTTGTCTTTTTTTCTGTTTTTTTGTTTTGATTTTTTTGTTTGTCTTAGCTGTTTTGTTTTCGCTTTTCTGATCGCCTTACGTAAAGCTTGACTGGGCTGATGCTTGACTCAAAGGCCAATGGTCCCTTCGCTGCAGCCTGTTACTAACGCTTTTGTTCGTGTTGTCAAGTTGCTTCATTTTACTGGTTTAGAGGGACTGCGTTACTGCTGTGCTTTAGGAACGAAATAAATTGTTCTGTATTAGTGTGCTACCGACATATACCGTTTGTAGCGCTAAAGCAAACTTTTTCCTAAAAGGATTATTACCACGGTTTGCTTAGCTGGAAATGCTAACTTTTGAAATTCAATTGATAAAATAGAAAATTTTCTGTTTGTTTTTCGCTTAAAAATTACCGGCACTAACTCAAAATCACTTTCATGTGAAACTACGGATACCGGTACGACTGTACTACTCACTACATACTTAAAACTAGACCTAATCTGTGATTAACTGTGAAACATGTGACAAATTATATGGTCATTAATATTCACATATCCTTTCTGTCTTAGGCACTGTTGCTGGCCAAGCCAATTCAACTAATTCGATTACTGGTATTTACTTCACGATTACGATTAAGAATAAAATGGAATTTTAGTGGTTTTATGGCACTTTCAACGATAGCTTGATTAATTCGCGCCAGAACTGAATCGTTTTCGAGTTTTTCACTGACTTACAGTCATTGAAAATTCGTTTCATCCTCCGCGCTACCCTTAACAATAAACTTTTCCTTTTATCTGCTTGCACTGTTTTTCCTTTACTGTAATTGCACCAATTGAATTCTGAACGCGTAGCATTTTTTTGTTTTTCTATCGAGACTGTGATCGCGCTGGCAACTGGGTACTTGCTTCTAGCGATAGTTATCTCTTTTGTGACGTAGCACATCAACAATGCAAAAAGCGCTTTTTTCTATCAAAGCTCCTTCTGCGGGAATGCGCTGTGAATGCCGGATAGGGTGGCCCCATAGGTGGGCACTAGTCCGTTAATCGTTAATCCGTTAATAACGAAGCTAACTTTTTCAGTAACTCGTTAATCCGTTAAAAAGTTTTTTCATGTTAACGGACTAAATTAACTTCCGTTAAGTTTTGTTAACGGACTAAAGTAAATTCCGTTAAGTTCTGTTAACTTCCGTTAAGGTTTTTATTGTTAATATCTTGCACCATTTATTCATCGTACCGGTACAAACCAGTTTGCACTGGTAGCACTTGTTGCCTATTAGCACGAGTTTTATAGAAGAGAGCGAAAAAAGGGGCTCTTTTTTTGTGACAAATAATAAGCTGCAGCCTCACAGGTCTGTTAATTATCGCTGTTCGCAATTTCCAAAGATTTTCCGATCGCAGCTTCGTTAGTGCATTTGAACTTATTTCTAGCTTGAAATTAGATTAGACTTCAAAATGTAACTTCCAAAACACAAAAAGACCACCATAGCAATAAATATTTCCTTACAATCTACTCAACAGCGTCAATACGTGTTTTAGAAGCGAGTGAATAAAAAGAAATGTAAATTACACGCAAAATATTAACGAGTTAACGGACTTTATTAACTTCCGTTAATTAAAGCTGAAAATAACCGATTAACGTTAACGGAGGTGTAAAGCTTGTTAACGGACTGTAGGTTAACGAAGCTAAGGTTTTGCATTAACTTGCCCACCTATGGGTGGCCCTTATTTTTAAGTCTCAAAACCTGTGCTCTCCGCCTCCGAAATGGATCCATTTACTGAAAAAGCACACCATGTAAAACTTTAAACTATTTGGTTAATGTTTTTATAGGCGGTACTAGCAAGTTCAAATATTTCTATTCTGGATCATTGTAAGCGATAGGCTTACAGCAGCTGGAAAGGCATTGTTACGATTCTAATCCAAAGTTACTGCGATGCATCAAAGTAGTGGCAGTGGTTATTCCAAGCATCCCTTTTTTGTTTTAGTAGTTGCGTAATTGCGCATGCTTTTCCTGATATATCAGCACTGAGTAGCTCTCAAAGTATGGGTCACGAAGGATCAAACGATAGAATACACACACCTAGCTGGTTCAAATTTGTTGAAACAAACTTTTTGTTTTCGTAATTCAAGTTCTTTTAATTTCGTCATACTCTAATTTATGATTGTATCATATTCTCATACTCGTTTCATTATTGCTTTGCGACAGTGCAGCTGCACTGCTGCAGAAGCAGCAACTAGTTTGTAAGTTGAGATTCGTTGATTATACTGTATGGGAGTATTTTTAGGTTATAGGCTTAGGTTTCAAAAGTCAGTTTGGAGTCATGCCTGAAAAAGTTTAATTATCTGTGCTTGATACTTGTAACGATTTACCGCTCTTGTAATAAAAAAATAGCCGACGATAAATTCTACTACTTTGGGCCGCAGCTTTTTGCATTTGCACTTTATCTTTTAAAGTATGGATGTTTCGAAATCCGCGTAGTCTTATCGCTCAAGAGGAGGAAGTTTTAAAGGAACTGCGCGTTTCTAAAATTTAAGTCTATATTGAAGCTTGGTTTACTTGCTCGTGAAGCAATTGAAGTACCTTGTCGGGATTTAGTTTTACTAAAAACTCCTCTTCCGCTTTTTCACAAAGCAGTTTTCTTTGCCACATCTCAAAAGATGTCTAAATATCTATGATAATTGTTTGAAGAGCCAGTTGCTCATGGTTGCCAAGCTTCAAAAAGAAAATGGTGAATTAGATTCCCTGAAAAGGCCTCAGCTTTCACTTGGTTTTCAAAAAGATGAACATCTTAAAAATTTCGTGACTCCCAAGACACTTTTTGAAATACTTCGGCTTGACTACATTTTTTCTTGTGGTCAAAAATAAAAAGTAGAGGTGGAGTCCTCGAGGACGTCCTTGGCCTCGTGGATGTCCTTGAGGACACATTTTGAAGTCCTTGGCCTTGACCTCGAAGCCCCTAGTCCTCGAAAATTGCTTTGTCTTCGACGCGAGGAGAGCACTATTTTTTGAATGGTTAAAATTTTGTAGATCGGCTGAAAAATTTTTTTTCTATACCGTTTTTTTTTTGGAAATCGCCTGAAAAATTTTCTTAATGACGTACTTTTTTTTTTTGGAGAACACTTGCGTTTGTGTCCTTGGTTTTTGACCTTAGCCTCGAGCATTCCTGTCCTTGGCCGCGAGTGGGTCTGTCCTCGGAAGGGCTGTCCTTGGCCTAGGATTTTTTTGTGTCCTTGGCCTCGAGCCTTGTGTTCTCGACTGCACCCAGTAGCGTAGCCAGGAGGATCGGAGCTCACCCAAAGTTGGTGAAGACTTTTTTTTTCCTTGTTTTTTGAGATCACCTAATTTCGGCCGGAAAAACCGTTTGAATTTCGGTGAAGACCTTTTTTTCTGAAGATCATCTGATTTTGACAGAAAAACCGCCGCAATCTAATTCAAGACTGATGAAAATTTGGGTCAAGTTCGTTTACTGTTGTTTCAAGCTTCCAAAAAAGCCCCCACCCCCCCTTTGCGAAATCCTGGCTAAGCGCCTGACTGCACCTCTGATAGAAAGTTTTAGATATCCGAAAATGATTGCCAAAAACTTAAGAGTTACACTATGATGACAATGCTGAGCACAGAGTTTTTCTTATTGGCAGTCATATAATGAACTCCTTACTAAAGAATCAGTATCGTAGCCAGGAGAGGGGCCCCTCCCATTATCCTGCCGGCCAAAATACAGAATAAGGGAAATACCTCGTTTTTAGCACTTCTGAGACTGTCTTTTGCACCGGAATAAACTAAAAAAATGATATAAATCATATTTTGAAACGTTTATTGAGAGGGGGGGATATTTTGTCAAAAATAAAACTCATGAAGCAGGAAAAACTTTAAAAGTGGCAAAAATTGAGATTCAATTATGATCGCTAATTAAAAAATGTTGAACATAGATTTCATCAAAAAATATATAAGCTCAGGAAAAGGGGGGCTATTCAGTTTTAGTTAACTACCAATCACTTCTCTTAAACTTCCTTCCAGTAGCCTCCTAATTATATCTTTCTGTATAAAATACAGACGAAATAGCTAACTTCTTGAGAGTTTTATTGAACTACATGTATAGGATTTTATGATTTACCAGCTTTTAAATAAGAGAACTAAAAGTCCTGCAAAAGCTATCTCTCACATAGCCCATTTATACAACCAGTGTAGTCATTGCATTGCTAATTTTTATGACACCTTTTAATAGGTGCACTTCTAATTTTCATGCCACAATTTTTAATAAAATAGACTTAAAATGAAGTTATTTTTGCCAAAAAAATACAAAATTTTTGACCCCAGTAACAACACCCTCCCCATTGCTGATTTCTGGCTACAAGCCTGATATGAAGAACAACTACAATTTTTACTTCAAGTAGTTTCTGATCATCGAAATGCCTACCTACCCAGATGCTAGAAAAATAACTCTAACCCAGAAAAAAAAAACAATGAGAATTTCAGTGCTGTATTCTTCTGAGTCAGCAGATTTTACTTCGCAAATTACTTATAAAAGCAAATTGAAACGATTGTATCATTAACCCAAATGCAAAATTATTGTATGTTTAACACTCATTGCTTATTTCAAACATTTATACAAACTATCAAAGGCAGTTGATAGCATATAAGTATCTTATTGCAATTTATTAAATTTTAGCAATTTTTGCTAAAAATTACCCTTCTGTACCACCCCTAAACAATAACCAAAATGCACTAAACTTTACCAGGAGTGTTTTTTGGTGAAATGGATCAAACTCGTAAGCAGAGAGCTAAAGAAAATACAACTTTTTTTTGTACCCTTAAATAAAGGCCACCCTAATGTAGGACCACGATGTAGAGCTGGTACTGTATTCATTTATACCTTAGATCAACACTTCATTGACTGCTGTAAAAATGTAGGCTCAGTCATCAAATTAGCAAACTGGGACTGGCACTTATGTTGCACAAATGCCAAAAATTTAAAGTTAAAATTTATTGGAATTCTTTAAGCAGCTCTGAACAGTTGGTACACTTACTTTATAGTTGATATAGGTACTGTTAGAGGCCATTTTGTTATACCTTGACATAAGCTTTTTAGCAATAGCGTAAAACAGTTTCGCAATAATTATCCACAATCGCGGAATCAGGCAATCAGCGAGCGCTTATCCTGAGCTAGTCAGAGGGGGCCCAAATGCAAAACCCGCGGAGTCGCAGGAGTTTATCTTTAGCGGCCCACCCTTAGCTAGCCTACTTGATACCGTTAAAGGCCAACGTTAGAACTTGAAATACCCTTTGAGCAATGGCGTTAGACACAACCATGATAATTATGCACAATCGCGGAGTCAGTGGGGGCCCGTCCGTGGTCATGAGCTTGTCAATGGGGGCCCATATGCAGAATCCGCGAAGTCAGCGGTGACCCATATGTAAAACCCGCAGAGTCAGCGGGGGGCCAGCCTTAGCTGGTCATCAGGGGCCCATCCTTAGCTAGTCCTCCCGCCCACAAAAGAAGACCTATTTGTTTGCAGAAAATTCTGTTTGAGTAAAAGCGTTGTTCCAATGTTATGATAATATCTGCACGTTGCTTGCACAGCAGCAATAGCTGTTTATTTTTTAGTATAATCTTGATGAGCCCCCTGAAGTCCATGGGCCCCGGGGTCATTGACCCCCTTTACCCCTCTCGGAAGCCCTGCGTAGACTGAAGTGTTAAATAAACTGCCGCGAGTCTCAAACGCATCATGAATGAAATCTGGAAGCGAAGCTTCCGGTTGCCGGTCAACGTTTCATGAAAAAAAATAGTCATTTTAACGCCATAGTTTGAAAAAAAATTTGCACATTTTTAGAGCCACTTAAAAGAATTAAATAGCAAAGTCATATAGTTTATTAGCTCATTCCCTCACATAGGTCATGCAAGTTCAAACCAAGTTTAAAAGCTAACATATTTGAGGAAAAACTTTCTACATTATTTGGCTAATGAGAGAGGCCTCAGCCTCCACAACACCTGTTCCTTAATGGTTGCGCTATCGTGAACAATTGCTACGTTCTAATCTACTCCTAGTGATATTATTAACCAAACAAAATTCACAAAAATTGATTTAAAAAAGTGCTTCAAAAAACTATCGTAAACAAATTTGCCTGAAAAACTTTTTGGTGAAAAAACTAAAAGCATTAAAAGATACTTGAAAATCGCGAGACCAGTCGCTGGCCGCAAAAACCGCGGGCCAAACTTTAGGCAGTCCTGGCTTAGAGAATTTGTTGCACTCAAAATTCTTTAAATTAGAACAAAAATATTTTTGCCCCCAAGAATGTTGTGCTTGATGGTAGTTTGGTCAAGAAAATGACCGAGATCAATGATTTAATAAAATAGTTATGCTTTCAACTTTGCAGTCTATTTTTTCAATCATTTTTTCCAGCATAATGCTAATCGTGTAATTATGGTGGCTTAATAGTGATTCTTGATTTGCAGTAAAGTTTTAATGGAGTCTTTAGGTTATTATTTGGATTGCTTTTCCGATTAACACTTGCGACTGCGCTAAATTACTGCCATCCTGGTCTTTTTCGACAAAATTGATGTTTGTGATCCCCTATTTTATTCTGATTTCGTCTAGTCTTGATAAATTTTAAAGCTTTACACTAATTCATTTCTACACTGCAGGATAAAATATTGCAGTTGGAGTAAGCAACTTACCCATCACGACACCCGATCCTGCCATTGCAGACTTCTGAACCAGGAACAACCTTATTTCCTGACCTACAGCGAAAACTTTCAAAATCATCAGATTCTTCTGGTGATGAGTTCTGATTGCATAGTGGTAACGTTTCGTCTTCTCCATTAGGACAATCATTCTCTCCGTCGCAGATTAAATCTTTGTTTACACAATGATTTGAACTGTAAGTACATTAATACGATTCAATGTAGAAAATGTTTTCTAAAAAATCAGTTTATCGAGGCCCCAGCCCAATTTAAAGGTTTGATATATAATATTTATTAGGAAGATACTGTTTCAACGGTATCTACTTTTTTGTTAGTTGTGATCCAATATCTAACCCAAACTCAAACTCTTGCTCAAAAGCAAATCCTAACCAAACCCTTACGCAAACACTACCTCAAACCCTAATCTTGACCCTTAAAAAAGTAATCGAAAAATGCAAGGATGAATATTCCTCATTTTTGTTTTATTCTCTTTGACATAAAAATTTCCGGTGAAATAGTCAATCCCTTTTTATTATTAGGCATTTAAACAAACCTGCCTCTTCAATTTTAAAGCAAATTTCTAGTAGTGCTGTAAAGGAAAAAAATTGAAAACGTTCAAGCTGTGCTTAGAAGTGAACAGCGGAAATGCTCAGCGATTCTAAGAATAAAAACTAAAACAAAATTCGGAATGCAATTCATTACTGCTTTCCCCAAAAACTAATAGCATCTTTAGAGGTAAAAAAAAAGTACAAATAACAATAGTAACTTAACTCTTACTACCACCATGGAGGAAAAACTGGCGTCTCATATTTATTATCAAGTAAACATGTAAAATATCTAGATCTGTAGGTATCTTGTCTAAATTGAGGAACATATTATCTCTTACAGCTCTTCGTAAATTGTATTATAGTTTAGTTCACTCTCGTTTATTATATGGCATCGTAATCTGGGGCAACATTTATGATAATCATTTGACAAAATTGATTCTTAAAAATAAAGCTGTCAAAATAGTTGCCCGTGGACAGCGGCAGGACCACGTTGCACCATTTTATCAACAATTACAAATCTTAAAACAGAAAGATTTGTAGGTATATGAAGTAGCAAAATTAACGCACAAAAAATTCATGGAAAAAGCTACCGAATCGTGTAAATTGTCACTCCACTCCAGTTAGAGCAATACATAGAATAACGACGCGCCTCGCTTCATCTGAATTTAATTTGTATTTACCAACACAAAAATTACAAAAAAGTTATAAGTATCAAGGAGTCATAATTTGGAACTCGGTACGTATAAATTAAAACAATTATCATTTGATCTACGTATTTAAATTAAAATACAAAAAAATTAAAAATATTTATTGTTAAATAATATTACAAATGATTTACAATTCTCTGAAATTAATTAAAATTGACAAAAGCTCAATTTTAACCTATAGGAAACATATTCAAATCAACATGAAAAACTGACGCGCACAGCAGCTTAACATGACTAATTTTTGGGTGGCTGCTTGATGCGATAATCAAAAAATTTTAAATACTTTTATTACGAGTAAATGTATCAATGATTAACCTTGAATTGCAGAGGATTTCCCAAGAATGGCATCTCCCGGTGCAAACATATTCTGTTGAGGTGATAGAGATGCACACTTCCTCGCAGTTCTGGTTCTCAGGATCACATGGTTCTACAACATCTTCCACATCCTCAAGCAAAACTGTACCAACAAAGTACAGTAAAAAAATCATAAAATTATTCCAAAACGAAAAAAAAGTGTTGAAAAGCTTAGTAGGTAGTTTAATATATTTACATGTATCTGGAAGAATTTAACAAACATATATTCAAGCTCTCACTATTTTATATCAGCAAGGAACGTAACTGCTCCCACTAGAGTACATAATTGTTTACACACCATTGCATTTAAGTAAATGAAAAAAAATCGTTTTACCGGCAAAATTGTTTTAACTTTTAAATTGTAGCAAATCGTCTTTAAGTTACCAAAAATTGTAAACTATTCTGCAATGGTCCAATTGGCTAATCTATTCAGTTGATATATCATATCTGTGATAGAGGGCATTTGCAATGCATTTTCTTTGCAATTAGTATTGATTTTTGGGTGTTCATTTTAATAGTTTGACTCGCCTTTATGTTATGCAACAATAACTACTGTAATTATTTTTTCTTGGATATCTTGACAAGTTTTAACGTCTGATGTTGAGTTGCGTCTTAATTTTCCTGACTCTACCCCTGCTATCAATATTATAATATAGTCACTCCAATGTCATTGTAATGGTCGAAAAGGAAAAGCAAGAATGAAGGAATGAATAACTCTCTGTAAAATAAATAGTTTTGTAGCCCAGACTTACAGTAAATGCATTTTGGAAACTTCATTTACAGCGTAATACTGATAAGCAGAAAATAATTGTTGTAAAGTAAGTTTTCAATGACTGCCAAGCTTTTTGATGGCAGAAGGAAAACATAAACAATCGTAGAAAATACCATTGATACAAGGTTTAAACTATCTAATGACGCTTTGAAGTACAGCCATGTTTGATTGGAAAAATGAATTCTTAAACTCGAAAGTTGTAACTCCACCGGCTCTTAAACCCAAACCTGAACCTTAAAAAATAAATAGTGACTGTTTTCATTTTCGATCTTTCAAGCAAGATTTTACTGTGAGATTGAAACAACTCATAAAATTAGCAGGATTTTTAACGAAATAATTTTTATCAATGAAGTTCATACCTCTTTCGTATGACAAGTGGTCAAATGTTCCAATCGAAAAAATTTGCGGTAGATTATCGAAATGCAAACGTATGGCCAAATTGGAAGTAGGGTTACTGCTTTTGCTGATATTAAGCTTGTCAATAACGGTCAAAGTAGGATCTTCGATATTCATCAAGAGTAAGCTGGTTTGAAACGACGTGAGAAAGCTGATTGCTCCAGATCCAGATTGATAAAGCTGCACCCTTCTACCGCCACCACTGAATCTGCATATAATCCGCTTGATCAATACAACTAATACTACCGTTTTCACATAATCAACTTATTGGCCCGGTTGTTGGTTTTTGTTTAGAATTTTCTCTTCTTTTTGAGAACGTCCCGAAATATGGTTCTTCGAGCTTCATTTGTGGTAGAATAGTGAAGCTTTTCATGCAGTGGGTCGTAAGAGACAATTTTGGTGCCCATCATGCATTAGCAGTAAAGGCCTGTGTGGTGTTGCGAACCCTTTTTAATTGCTGTGAAATAGTCACTATTTTCTTTTTCGGGTTCTTCGGTCCAGTTAAGTTCTGTGGTGTAGCATTTCCGTTGCAACTTGTTCTCATTTTCCGAAAGTACTAGACACGTTCAATCAACCAACTAGCAAAAAGGTTTTAAATTTGACGTAGGTTTAGTAGCAATGAAAACGTTATTAGTTGTTACTTAATAGTGGGTGCTTAGCGTTGGTGTGGTCAAACAAACGCAGAGTGCTTGGCTCATATACGCAAGAATGAATAAAACTTAGCAAAAGTCATTGTAGCCAGAAGCAGGATTTTTTACCAAAAATTTTTTTATCCTGATTTGTTTGTTTTTTGGGGGAGTTTTTTTAATTAAAAAAATGCTTTTTAGTAGAACTGATTTGGAGTTTTAGGGATTGTTTGAAACACATTTATTTCTTGGATTGGAATCTCACGCGTTTTTTTTTTTTTGGCAAAGCACTTAGAATTTGCGGAAATGGTCTTCAACTCAATCTCGGGCAGATTTTTTAACATTCAAGCTACTTGGACTTTTTGACAGAAAACACTCATATTTTAGTTTTTTCTAGCAGGGCCTTTGGTTTGGGTTTTCTATCGATTTAATGTGGTAACACTGATAAAAGTTGGGTAATGTCTGCAGTTTTCTGGTCTGCAATGAAACTTGCATGAAGTGGAAGCAATTTTACTTACGATGTAAGGGCACGTTATGACTCAGTACCTACAGGTAGAGTCAGATATTAGTCTAAAATGGTACCACTGTAAGCCAATATTACAAGATGTGGATGGCAGTACTACAAAAACTACGCGTAAAATGTTGCAGCAGAGCAGTTCTACATATTGTTGCGAAAACGAAACCGTTTCCAACTTCAAGAAAATCAAGGTTTTGGTGGCGAGTGTTACATTAATGTGACACAATTAGTTTTTTTTTCGATCATACCTACTGTACCTCGGCTAAGAACTCAATTTTTTTATTGTAAGGATTTCAATTGTTTTGTTAACAATAATCCATTTGTGCTTTTCCCCGCAAATATCTTAGAAACTGAATCAGTAGATGAGCAAAAAATTATTAAAAAATTACAAAAATTTTCGTTGCTTCTTCACACAACACAAATTTATTGGATTTACAGTATATTGCACATATCGTTATTATAGAATGCGAATAGCTTGCTGTTAAAAATGTGGTCAGTGAAATGCACATACTGTAGAAGTGCAATTAATTGCATCAAATTAAACAAAAAAAAAACAGTATTCTAAAATAATTTGCTTACATGAATGACTCCAGAACTCCATTTTGTGCATTGACCCAATACAACCTTCGACTTGTAAGGCAAACAGTGACAGCATATGGCCTCAAAGTACTGTCGTTTACCAATAAAGTTCGACCACTTCCATCTAATTTGCTTTCCTCGATTCGACCAATGAGATCGCCCCAATAAATGCGACTGTCAAAATTTTAATAGAAAATTCGAAATAATTTAAGTACTTTGAACTTTATGATTATTGAATCTTCATTTTGTTTTAACTTGATAAAAATAACAACGTTGTGTTAATGGAATAACCAAAAGAGTGATCGATGTTCTTACGAGGTCCAGTTGTTTAATAAACAGCTTTATGGCAGTCAATAATATCGTTTATTTCCCGGAGTTGTAAATGAGCCGACAAGCATAGGCCCGAACCTGAAAAGTGATTGGAAGCCAAAACAAGGCCTGAAAAAGTCTGAAAATCAGATTAAATCTAAAAAATGCATGGGGTTATTTCTCGTATACGGCTAAAATAAACATACTGATTGCTAATAAATTGTGCAGTAATGATAATGATTTTGTGACGTTGATTGGTGGTATAGAACTTGCTAAATATAAAAATAAACATACTGAATGCTAATAAATTGTGCAGTAATGATAATGATTTTGTGACGTTGATTGGTGGTATAGAACTTGAGAAATGCTTTAATTAAAATGTTAATTATTCGAAAAAGTTTTTCGTCTGACTCTTGTCAAGAAGAATCGTCAGAATAAAGAACGCAGGAAAAAAGTGGCTATTTATCGGAAAAAGCCGAGCCCTGATTGGCTAAAAAAAAGCAACAGCAGCGACGAGAGAGCGTCATTAGTCTACAATCTTTAAACGCCTCACGAAATCTTTTTGTCGGCAGAGGGCAGGGTTAGAAGTCTTGATCAAAGTGGCTTCAAAAGCAGATGGATGGAAAGTAGAGCGGTCTTGGGCAAGAATAGAGAATACAGTGTCATTATAATATTGAGCACAGGCAGAATTTTGTAAAAGATGAAGTCCAATGGCTGAATGAGAAGCAGCAAGACCGGATAGATTTGGAATGCGTTGTTTAATTTAGTTCTGCAGCCTTTGAAAGGCACGGCTTACATACCAACTGTCGCAGTGATATGAGAATTGATAAGCTCTTCTGTAAAGCAGGCAGTACATCCTTGTTATTGGTAGCGGAGAGAAGCTTGTTGGTTGAGTAAAAAACGCGTGATTCCACATCGGAAAGGCACTGTTTGAAAGCAGATTTTATTTGCTTTTCGAATCTAGTAGAAACAGAACTAAGCCATGGGAGATGTAGATAGACGGGGCATTTTTCCGGTCCGATTTTAGGCAGAGCATGAAATTGCTTCATCCTCTTAGGCATGAAAAACTCGATAACGTGATCTGGGCATCCATTAGTCTGTAGAACAAACTTGATTTTGTCCGGTTCAGATGGCAATCTTTCATGAGAACAGATGGTAAAAGCCCAATGAGTTAAGGTCAGGATTTAGTCTGGTAGAAACACGAGAAATTAAATGGAAACCCGGAAAAGATTTGTAATATGCTTAAATTCGGCACAGTGACTTGGGACCATGTTCTGAGCCAACAAAAAAAACCAGTTTTGGACTATGGTATCCCCCCATTTCCGCCTTTGAAGTATGCCACTTAGTGTCAAAGAGCCACCACAGTCCACGAGCCAATCCGAAAGCCACAGAAGGTTCAAATTTTGATGACTAGTTGATCTTCAACTGCAGTTTTGAAAAACTTTGTCCTGAATTTGGCGTGCGAGTTGGCTTCTATATTCTAAACGAAAAACGCCCAGTTAAAGTGATGACGGTACAAAAACTTTTGATGACGACATCCACCGTAAGTTTTAACTCTATATCTGAAAAAAATTTTTTTAACCAAACGAAGCATTGCGCGCTTTTCCTTTTTCTTTAACTTTAAACTTGGATAAGTTATACTGTCATTTACACAACAGTGATGCAAATTTGCCGCTTTTGGGCAAATTTCGCCAATTTATTCACAACATAGATCATTTCTGTATATCTAGAAGAACCGTCGAGAAAATTTTGGGAATGTATGAAGAGGGGGGTAGGAGCTTTGAAGCAGCATTTAGAAACGTGTCCTCTTTTATTTGCAGCGCAGATTTATAGTAATGAGCTTATTTGAAAAGTGGTTAGTTAATGCTTGTTTCACGTAACGGTTTAGGGTACGACAGATACAGCAGTCACATAGCTTAATCGTTGGAATTGAGTCGAGCGCACTTCGCAGTTTTGGAGTGCTAAAATTTTGCTTGTTTTTGTTACTTCGTTTTTATGATTAGTTGCAACTTAAAATGGGTGCGTTACTTATTGGCTTACTTTTGATAACTTATTTTGATTTAAAATGATACCTATCAATTAATTATAATATCAAATAATTATGAATAAGTTAAGAAAATGCTTTCGATATTATTGATAAACAATGGTTCGATATATCGCAATTCAAAATGCCTTTCTAAATTGGAAATTACATCGAAAAATTAATTTTTGTTTCTGCTCCTTGGCATGCCTGTACGTAAAGTTGTTTCCAGATGTTTTTTACCTAGTTGTTAGCGAATAAAAAGTAAAAGTATTCTACATTTCAATGCAAAATGGAGCAAACTAAATGTAACAAGATTTTGTTTGAAATGATTCGAAAATTTTGTGAAATAAATTCAGACCTAAAAATCAGAATTTCTGATTTATTGCATTTATTTTTGCGTAGTCGTTTTGGTTATGTTTTGTTTTTGTCTTGTTTGATAAATTAGAAGCTGATCTATTTGTGTTTTTGTTCTAATAATTCAATGAATACTAAGTTACATAAAGTATCCTTGGATCGATTTAACCAAGTTGTGCAGTTTGATGAAATAATAATTAACTCGTAATAGATTGTATTTGTTTTTCGCAGCTAATCTCGAACTGAGTCGTTGTTTAAGAGGTAAACGGCTACAAATGTTTTCATATATCGCAGTTAACTTTTTGCGACGAAGCTTTTTTTTATGCGCTTAAAGCGCGATTAACTTTCCTTTTGATATTTTCAACTTAAACGCTTACGGAAGATGCATAACTACAACGACGTACGAGATAAAATTTTATCTATGATACAGTACTGTACTACGCTATTTCTCTTTTAATAAAAAAAAGTTGAGGTGTTTTTAATTCATTTTCAGTTGTTTTGTGTTTTAAAGTTTAATTTATCATACTTATTTATAACTATTTGTACGCCGGTGCTATATGACTTTGATGAAAATATTATTGTTGACTGCGTTGATCACCGCTACTTCAATGCATTACAGTGGGAAGCTGTTAAAATTCTAAATACGGTATAATTGATGATTTCATGCTGAAACCAGCGTTGTTCTTATTTTTCAAGCAGAATCATCTTCTGGAGGTGCTGCCTTACTTGTTTTGGTTCTGGATATGTTTGCTTTTTTTAGTTGAATGTTTGGTTGAGATTATATTATTGAGAGTCTGAAGTAAGATGCAAAATTTGCAACGTGTCGTCAAACCTATTGCCCTTTGTACAGTAAACTCACTGCAATACCTTGATTCAGTGATAACAACCGTTTAAAAATTACTAATCAATTGTTGCTAAAAGACTAATGAGATATAGTTTCAAAATTTAGAAAAAGATTATAGTCCTTTCTGGTCAATAAACTAAGTTTCACAAATTTAAACAAACTTTAATTTTTTTTTGAAAAAATGTATACAGGCCTGTGTTTTTTGCTCTAATAAGTTTTGGGAATTGTATGGATTTTATGCAGCTTTCAAACTATTGCAAATTTTTAGGACTCAATTCACAGTAGATTTGCCATAAAATCTTCGTGGTAGCCGCAAAGTAATGGCGAATCTTGCGTCCAAAAAGAAAAAAAGGACTGAAGTCGAAATTAAATCCGTGGAGTTTGTGAGCAACGCTAGCACATTTAAACGTCAGCATTGTGTTTTTGTCTGTCGATGAGAGCCTAGAGAAAAATCGCACTCATCTTCGTTACTAAATACTACGAAAGTGTCATCCGAATAGCGGTAATACATCTCCGGCTTGGAAGTGGTCTGGAAAAGGTTAGATTCATAGTAGCCGACAAAAATATTGACAAAGGTTGGTCCAATCGTTGATCTGGCGATATATGGTGTCATCGAAGCTAAACTCGACTGACAAAGTAGCAGGTGCAGGAGGGTGTTCCGAACTGTAGAGGGCGTCAGCACAAATTTGGATAGTCTCCAGCAGAGGAAAATTAGAAAATAAATCATAAACGTCAAAGGAGCAGAGCGTAATACCCAGAAGAACAGAGCCTGATACTCTTCCACCCAGCCTAATACCAAGTCTTTTGCCTCTGATTCAGTCATTGGACTCCCTCTTTTACAAAATCCTGCCTGTGCTCAACACTACAATGAAACTACATTCTCTATTCTTGCTCAAGGCCGCTCTCCTTTCCAGCTATCTGCTCTTTAAGCCAATTTGACCAAAACTTCTAACCCTGCCCTCTGCCGACAAAAGCAGTTTGTGTATAGTCTTAAGCAGGGTTTCTCAAATTTTCTGTTCATGGATATCCTTGGCTAATTTATGAATTCGCTTGCGTATCCTCAAAATTTTCTCATATGTTTAGCTGCAAAGCTCAACTTGCTCAAGCGCACAATTTCTTTTTTATAGCTTATACGAGACCCATTATATTCTCCCTAAACTTGCTCAATCTTTAAAATTGATTAATTTAGTTAGTTTGAAATGAAGAAGGTGCGTGATTAGTACTATTTAAAGCACACAAAGGGATTCATAACAATGTGACCCGAACACGCTACAATCAAACTAACAATATATTTGTTGAATAAGCCCAACAATCCTAGCTAACGTAATGAATAAACCTGCTTTTTAGCAATAAGCTCATTAATACGACGTGAAACATTAGCAACAGCACAGCGAAGATCATGTTCAGGTGTTTTCAGCTGTCATCTGTGACGTTGTTTAAAAAAATAGAATTGCGACACTTGAATTGCGAAAGAGGATTTGGTAGTTCCTGTAGTTGTAATTAAAGTTTTTACAAGAGTGAAAATCTGACTTCCTCAAGAGTTCTTAAACTCAAGTCTTCAAATTATTAACCTCAGGTGATAAAAAATTAAAAGTTTTGGGAAGAATATCCTTACACTTAATCTAATGTACCCTTTGAAAAGACGAAATGTACCCCTGGGGGTACATGTGCCCCAGTTTGGGAACCGCCTGTCTAAAGATTGTACACTAATGACATGCTCTTATTCGTCTTTTGCCAGCCAATCACGGCTCGGCTTTTTTCTCTTGAATAGCCACTCTTTTTCCTGCGCTCTTTATTCTTACCACTTTTCTTGACAAGTGTCAGACGAAAACTTGCTTCGAAGAATGAATAATTTAATTAAAGCAATGATTATGATTGCGTAATATTATTGATGCTTAAACGAGGTCGTTATCAGTGTAGTAAAGTTGTTTTAATTACGCTTTTATAGCATCTAAACGATGGAAACACAAGGCAAATAAGTATATGAAGTCTAAATATTGAGCCCGACATTTTGTCAATCTTAAACCATATCACGTCTGAACCCAACCCGACTTATAACTCCGTAATTTTCCATGCAGGCGAAATTTTATGCGCTTTCCCAAAATCCAAACCTACATCTGCTACAAGGCTGCTGCAGTATTTTAATAAGCCTAATTATATGAACAGCTGTGCCCATATTTCTCAATTTTAAGAACAGTTTTGCATCAGCATGGAAAAAGATTAAAACGTAACCAATATTTAAGTGGCGTCTATGGGGCATCTATGGAGCTTCTATTAGGTATCAAGTGTCGTCTATGGGGCGCCGTTTGTGTACCCTAATTTGTGCAATGTTTTTTTGCATAGTTAATTAAATAGTAATTTTAATTAAATTTACAAAAATGAATATACAAAAAAAACACGTGCAAAAATAAATATGCAAAAATATTTGAATATTTATTAGACTATAATTTGGGCTACGTTTTTTGCATATTTATTTAAATAGTCATTTTAATTATATATACAAAAATATACGCCGCAGAATACACCGTTGCAAAAATAAATAGACAAAAAATTGTTACACAAAAATTTTTTGCGCAAAAATTTTTGACACAAAAGTTGTTGTTGCAAAAATAAATCCACAAAAATTTTTGAGGTTTTAATTTTGCAACATCATTTTTTGCATCAAACTTTTTTGCATTGCAATTGTTTGTGTCACAAATATTAGTACATTTATTTTTAATAGCAAAGAAAGAATACACGCCGAAATAAATGTTTGACTATTTAGTTCGTGTCCACAATGATAAAGGGTTGGAATTATGTGGGTGGGAAGGTATGGGTGAATGAATCTTAATTTTCCAGCCCAACGAGAGGTCTCATAAGCGGGCTAGTACCTTACTATAGGCTGCCGTACCTCCCGAAGCTTTCGTTTTGAAGTTCCAGTTTTATACCTTGCTGGTACCTTCCTGCCCGCATAATTCCAACCCTTTATCACTATGGACACGAGCTAAATAGTCAAATATTTTTGACTATTTATTTCTGCACGCATTTTTTTTGCTTCAAGAAATTTTGCATCAACATTTTTTGCGTCACAAAATTTTGCACATTTATTTCGGCACGTGTTCTTTCTTTGCTATCAAAAATAAATGTACTAATATTTGTGACACAAACAATTGCAACGCAAAAAAGTTTGATGCAAAAAATGATGTTGCAAAATTAAAACCTCAAAAATTTTTGTGGATTTATTTTTGCAACAACAACTTTTGTGTCAAAAATTTTTGTGTAACAATTTTTTGTCTATTTATTTTTGCAACGGTGTATTCTGCGGCATATATTTTTGTATATATAATTAAAATGACTATTTAAATAAATAAGCAAAAAACGTTGCGCAAATTATGGTGTAATAAATATATTCAAAAATGTTTATGGTGTAATAAATATTCAAAATTCAAAAACTATTTAATAAAATGTGCAAAAAAACGTTGTGCAAATTATGGTGTAATAAATATTCAAAAATTTTTGCGTATTTATTTTTGCACGTGTTTTTCTTTCATATATTTATTTTTGTAAATTTAATTAAAATTACTATTTAATTAAATATGCAAAAAAACATTGCATAAATTAGGGTACACCAACGGCGCTCCATAGTCGTCTGCGAGCGTATTTCACGAAATCGTTTGCAAGGGTTTTATATCATACAAAAGAACGAAATTAGACGGCAGTGTTAATAAGAGTACGCATTTAACACTTTCCAGACTCTTACGTTGAAGCTAAATCGCGATCTAGGACTAAATGTTACAGTAGGCACAGTAGTGGATTGGCTCTTTCAACACTTTCCTAAAATTCAAATTTATTTTGACACTTTTTTTTATCCTTTTGAAGAGTTGATATTGACGAATTCTACTGTAATATGCAAGTTGTGTTAAACCCTGTTTTACACGGGCTATTTTAACAACGCATTTTACACGGAGAGGGCAAAAATGCATCCGTTTCTAATTCTTAGTCCAAAAATTCATTGGATCACCAAATTTGGGATGCGGGTTGGTGTTTTACTAATTTTTTTTTTAATACATTTTAAGTTGATGACGCCATAGCCATATTTTCGAAAAATGACGTTAATGACAAGGACTATTTAAATTTTGTACATATACAGTAGGTTTGTTTTTTGATACTGAATCATAAAACGTCAAAGTCAAAGTAGTTTTGTCACAAAAAAGTTTTATGACATCATCTAAGCTCAATATTGGCCAAAAATTTCTCATATTTCAGAAAGTGACTTCGGAAAACCTCAAAATCGGGAAACTTTGCTTGCCTTAGTCACTTCAAATTTTCACTATTTATTTGCGAATAAGTTTGACTTAAAGTCTAATTGGTTTGAAGCAGAGTTGTAAACGGGCAGGTAAGTACGATCCCGAACCCGAAAAGTGATTATAAGCTAAATCGAGGCTCCAAAAAGTCCAAAAATAAGGTTAGATCTAAAAATGTGTTTGGTTATTACTCGTAATAAAACTACTCAATGGTGATGTATTGTGACGCAATAATACTAATTGTGTAATATTGATCGCGTAAATGCTTAAACGAAGTCGTCATTCAGTGTTGCAAAGTTGTTTGAGTATTAGGTTTTTATAGCATCGAAAAGGCGACACAGCTCAAATACGAATATCAAGCCTGAATTGAACCCGATATTTTGCCAATCTTAGGCCCAAACCCGACCTGAAAACACCGGCCGGGCGTATAACTCTGGTTTGCAGAAAAAAGCGTTTTTCTGAAGGAATTCACCCCAAAAGCACTGAGAGAGGGGGCAAAAATGCTACCCTTTATTTGCATAAAATAGGGCTAAATGATATGGCCATTAAAAAGACTGTCAACAGTGCGTTTAAAAAAAACAAATATCTTTTCATCAATATTAATATTTCCTTAGATATACCAGCTTCATTTTGCCAATTTTTGGCCTCTAAATTTGCGTTAACAAAACCGAGGACCTCCAAAACTGATACAAATAAAGCCATTATTTGCACTCTTGTTGAGACCAAATTTCAGAATTCTACGTTTTGTGGTTTTTGAGCTATTAGCAAATTAATAAACTTTTGACACAAAAATGGCCGTTTTTCGTTTTCCTGAGTCATTGTCACGTGACCTAGGATACCCAAAGTGGGCATACAGGACGCTTTCATTTATTCGCATGATGCGTCCAAAATTCAAATTCGCAGTCTGGCATCGAAATTGCTAATGATGAAAAACAAATACAGTATGTTAATGCATTAAATGCATGACTGAACTGTTTTTTAGTTATAAGCAAACGAATACATTTCGATCCTTATCAGCCAAAATCAATGAGACGCTGAGTAAAAATAGAAGATCTGACGCGCACGCATGCGAAGTCCCAATTATAAGCAATTTAGGCTGCGCGATTAATGTGCAGCAAAAAAAAGAAAAAAAAAATTGATACGTAACAAATAAAGGTTTTATAAAGCGAGAAATGGAAAAAAATAGAAAGCATCAAAGTAGTGTCATTGCAACAAAGGAGGTATGGAAAAAATCTATAAATGCGCATAGTTTTTTCAAGATTTAGCTTTATAAAGTTACGCAGCATGGCTGCTCTATCTTCCACCTTCCAATCGTTATGCATAAATGTTCTTCACACACTGCCACTTGCTGAATCCACTGCAGCACCTTATAGTAAATAGCAGTCATGAATGCTACTAGATTTTGTATTATTTACATAAATTCACAAGGAAAACTTTCGAATAATTTCTGAAATGTATAATATTTGATTTTTTTGCAATACACATTTATTCGCCAAATTGTCTTGGCCAGGAAACAACGAAGAGACATCTTGGTCTTCGAGTCAAGCTGCCACCTGTCTACCTCACTCGGTGGAGGCTTTACACTGTCCCTTTTTATTGCTAAGCGTCAAGCAAGGAAGCTTTGAATATCAATTTCTATTGTGTTTGGTTTGACCCGACCGTAAATAGAACCCGAGTCTACCGTTTCGATATCAGACGATATATCCACTCGATCACTGATTAGCAACAGAAAAACCTTTTTTGCACTTACCGATCAATTGCATTTATAGACACACTGACTGGAGATATTATATTAGCTCCAAAAATCAGGTGGGGATTTGCCTTCGGTAAAGCGCCCAAACTAGCAACCCCCAAAGACTGACTCCCAATATCGGCCCAGAAAACATTTTCATCAGTGTAATCAATTGCAATACTAGTTGGCTGTAACAAACCTATCAATAATAAAACGTCAACAAACACTTGCTCAAATCGTAAATTCTGTTGAATTGCGTTAGGCAAAACGACTTTAGCAAGGTAATAAATTTCTAAGGTTAAATAAAACTAGTTTGAACATTTTACTAAAGCAAAATTTTATCATAAACTAGCAGAGTATTTGCAGAAGTTTATTTTCAGATATTTTTGGATTAACGAAAAATTAATAATTTGCTGCACTAAATTCTATAAACTAAACATTAACAGAAATAATCTGAACATGACGCCAACACAAAGCTTCAAGTAAAATTTTTCCGCTAGTTTTGAGAAAAAAGTTCCAGAAATTACGATGTTTTTGGGATTAACAAAAAAAAAACTGCTTAAAGCAGGAATTAATCATCGTTTGTTGACCATGTTAATAAACTTAATCATGATCAAGATAACTTACTCAGGTGAAAAATGCACGGCTTTAAATATGATTGAGCAATCGGCTTAAAAAATTTAGATGACTTTTGCAAGACATAATGCGTTTAAGATGACTTTTTGGTCTTCATAGCGTTTGGTTTGACGGTATACAATTTTTCATTTTTTCATTACGTTATTTTTTAGTATATTTCTCAAGACTTGAAAGTTCCCACGAAAATAGTTCTCACCAAATGTAGTTATCTCCGCATTCAAAATATTAATGCTTAATTTAATACATCATTTTTAAGTAATAGTTATAAAAATTTATATTTTAATAAAAAATCTATTACTTATTGTAATGTCTAGCACTACCGACCGTAATATATATAACTATTTTGGCAATATACAGCAATAGCATCTACCCAAAATAAAAATGATTAACCCTATTTTGCATGGGTTACCCCTTTATCTATCTCCAAAACCATACGACATAGCAACACCAAATTTGACATGGTTGGTATTCACCAAAATTGTTTATAAAAATTAGTTTTGAGTTGATGACGTCACCATAGAGACGTCACCTTCTCAAAACCAGTTATATTTTCGAAAAAAATAACGATATTTTTTCAATGACATCAGAAGCGGTTCAAATTTTGTACGTAGGTTTAGTTTTTGATACTTAATCATAAAATACTTAAGTCAAAGTGATTACGCAACAAAAACGTTTTATGACGGCATGTAAGTTAAATATTGTCCCCAAAATGCTCAAATATGGGAAAGTGAATTCGGTAAATCCCAAAATTGGGAAACTTCCTGCTTTGCTTTTGCAACTTCAAATTTTCAGGGATTATTCGTAAATAAATTAAAATTAAAGTCAAATTGGTTTGAAGAAAAAAGCTGTTTTTTGAAGGGATTTATTACGAAAAAAACAACTCTCTTGCAAAATAAGATCAAAAGCATTGGTGGCAGCGTTGATGTTTTTGACTTGCAATCTGATGTCTGATGTTTGATGGAACTTGGTTTTTGGAGCAAATCCGATGTTTTTAATTAAACTTTGATGTAAACTGCGCAAATATTGACAAATTAGTTTTGGAAATGGGGTGATTACCAAAAAGAAAAAAAAACGAAAACTTTTCACTCACTTTCTCTGAGAAAAAGTTGGAGAAAAGACGAACCCAAACTAGGTTAACCCATTTTACACCGGAGGGGTGAGGCATTTTTGCCCCTGCTCTCGTTTTTTTGTAATAAATCTCTTCAAAATACGATTTTTATTATGATGTTTTTTTTTTAAAGTAATAATCGAGCACGAAGTAAGAGCAGATTTATTTCAGTTTCACAAAGCATTTATAGTGCATAAACTACCGGTAAAACTTGCCTTTTACTATAGTTCGAGTGGACAACGTAGAGTAAAGGTTGGTCAGTTTTATATCTCTACTATCACGGTCGATCCATACAATGAAGTCCATGGGTCTTTCTCCGCTATGCATTTGCTCCATTTGACGGTAATATTTGGCATCAATCACTCCGTTGGGAACTGATAAAATTAGCTGTAGATAAAAGAGTAACATTTTATAGTACTTTTCTACATATAGATATTAGATACCTTGAATTTTGGCTATTTTCGTACGTTTGGGTTTGACATTCAGGCAAAAGTTATATAGCAAGCTTTCGCAAAAATATCTTTGGTCTGTCGGACTACTCTTGGTGACTACAATACTTGAAACCTCGCAAAATTTAAAAATCAGTTTTCAAATAATATTGGCAGTGTACTGTTTTTTAGCAATCATTGCTCACTGCTCATTTAAATTCAAAGTGTCAATTCGGCGTTTACAGTACAGTAAATAGATCTTCCACTGAACTTAACCACACTGTACTTGCAGCAATTTTCTGTAAACCCACAGAAGTATAAATGCACGAACATAAATGAAATACATTTTGTTTGTTTTGATTAACTATAATTTCGTTTTTGGATTATCTTTCATTATTTTGGATACGACGGAAATTTTTATCTTCATTTTTGGTAATTCTAATTTAAGTCTTACCCAAACTCAAATGCATAGGTGGGCACAAGTCCGTTAATTGTTAATCCGTGATTAACGAAGCTAACTTTTTCATTAACTCGTTAATCTGTTAAAAAGTTTTTTCATGTTAACGGACTAAATTAACTTCCGTTAAGTTCCTTTAACGGACTAAAGTAACTTTCGTTAAGTTCTGTTAACTTCCGTTAAGGTTTTTATCGTTAATATCTTGCACCATTTATTTATCGTACCGGTACAAACCAGTTTGCACTGGTAACACTTCTTGCGTATTAGCACGAGTTTTATAGAAAAGAGCGAAGAAAAGAGCTCTTTTTTGTGGAAATAATAACCTGCAGCCTCATAAGTCTAATTATCGCTGTTCACAATTTCCAAAGGCTTTCCTATCGCAGCAGCTTCGTTAGAGCATTTGAACTTATTTTTATCGTGAAATTAGATTAGACTGTAAAACGTAACTTCCAAAACACAAAAATACCACCACAGCAATAAATACTTCCTTACACTCAGCTCAACAGCGTCAATACCTGTTCTAAAAGCGAGTGAATAAAAAGAAATGTAAATTACGCGCAAAATGTTAACGAATTAACGGACTTTATTAACTTTCGTTAATTAAAACTGAAAATAACGGATTAACGTTAACGGAGGTGTGAAGTTTGTTAACGGACTAGTGGTTAACTAAGCTAACGTTTTGTATTAACTTGCCGACCTACGCTCAAATGCTTACTCTAAAACTAACCCAAGCTTAATCCTAACCCAAACCCTAACTCAAACCCTTAAAAAGCGAATAAAAATGCGCAAATGAATGTTCTTCATTTTCGTTTTATCATTACGAACCTATATTACACGGCATGCGAACTAAAAGTTATGATAAACGAGACAAACTATTACAATCAATTTCACATGCTTTCGTTTAGTATACAAAGTAACAAAAATATACATGAAAGTGCCTGCAGCCCATTAGCTTTGAAACATGTATTATTTACAATACGATAAAGCATAAATTGCAATAATTGATGAGCACAGCATGTTTGCGTGAAAAACAAAATTTAACAAAAAACTTTCCGGTTTTTTATCGCCAAAATATTCATGAAAGATATTTTCCAGGTAATTTTTCCCTGATAAACACACAAAAGAATTAAGTAACCAAAAAGTTGCGGAAATATAGGGATTTTTTGCACAATTTTTTTAAAAAGATTGGTTTAAAAATATTATGGTGTGTTAAAGGCAGTGTGATTACTGATTATATGTGCATTACTGACGATATGTGCGCTAACTCTAGTTTACATTGCGGGAGAAGGGGCGCAAAGATGCCTGCTCTTGGTTTTATCGCGATAAGCCCCTTTGAAAAACAGCTTTTTTCTTCAATTCATTATGTCTTCGAGTTTAATTTCTTTTCAAATAGCTTCTGAAAATTTGAGGTAGCTTAATTAAAGGGAATTTTATTTTCTCAATTTTGAGGTTTGCTGTAGTCACTTTCTGAAATCTGATCATTTTTTGTCCGAAAATTAATGTAAATGACGTCATAAGGCGTTTTTGCGACGTAATCACTTTGACTTTGGCATTTTATGATTCTGTAACAAAAAACAAACCTATGCAAAAAAATTTGAGCGGCTTATGAAATTATTTTTCAATATATAGCCGTTTTGTAATTATGATGACGTCATCAACCCAGAACCAGTTTTTCTAAAACATTTCGATGAACACCAACCCACTTGCCAAAAGTTGGTCATTTTAAGGTTGTTGGTTTAGGAGTTACCCCTCCCTCCTCTCCCAGTGTAAAATGCGTTGGTCAAATAGCTCGTGTAAAGTAGGGGTTAAAGGTGTTGTGAATGTGTGATTGCATGTGTGTTGGCTTTAATCTTGTTACTGAAGTCAAGATTTATAATTTATCAAAACCTCATCAGTGCTTTGCATTCTTTCAGAACTAAGCTAGCGTTTATTTGATCAATACTGTACATTCCGCTGGCAACTTTCTGTAATTCATCACTTTAACATTGAAATCAGTCATGCAGGTAACCCTTATTCAAACTGAGTAAAATAATACCACGCTTAAGTGCTCGTTGTTTGAAAGAAACGTGTTATACTATAACCTAGTTTATGGTTGCTCTATGATTTCAAATTAATCTCAATTCAAGTTTTAGTTTCTCAGCGGCAATCAGATTTCTTTGAACAAACTGCTTCAACGACACAGATGATATCACCGAATCCTGATCACACTGGTGGTTTCAAAACCAATGACAGTTAAGACTTAAAATCAGTACTTAAATTGTAAGGGGGACGGGTCCCCCCATCGAGAGTTAGCGTTCCCATTATCGAGATTTAGCGTCCCCCCATCGAGATTTAGACGTCCAACGATCGAGATTCGAGCGCTGGATGATGAAACGATCAAGAACCAGCCAGCACGAATAAATCCTACAAATTGCGGCTGAATATAGTCCCAAATTTTGGTGAAGACTTTTTTTTTTGGACTTCACCTGATTTCGGGGAAAAAACATTTCAATTTTTGGCGAAGACCTTTCTTTTGGTCTTTATTCAATTGCGGGGAAGAAATTACATAATTTCCATCAAATTTTGATCAAGGCTGTAAAAGCGTCCCCCCAAGCAAAATTTTACAATTTAAGTTCTGTTTAAAATAGGTGACAATATAATTGATTGATCTAATGAACTGTGTTTATTTTATCATTGCCGCTTTTCCATAAAAGTTGCGAGAGCAGCAGCTCGAGATTTTGAGCTGTCACAGATCACGGTTATTAATTACTTCCTTCACTTTGCTTGCTTAACCTTATTTTACACGAGGGGAGGGGCAAAAATGCCCCCTTCTTGTTTTTTTTTCATGATAAATTCCTTCAAAAACAGGATTTTTACTACAAATTAACTTGATTTTGAATCTATTTATTCAAAAAGGACTTCTAAAAATTTGATTTGGCTAAGGTAAGTAGAACTTTTCAACTTAGGAGATTTTTCAAAGTCACTTTCCGAAATTTAAGCATTTTTAGCTCATATTTGACTTGATGACGCGATAAAACGTTTTTGTGACGTAATCACTTTGACTGAGACAATTCATATGATTCAGTTTTTAAAAAAAAGTCCTTTTATGTGCAAAGTTTGAGCTGGCTAAGACGTCATGGAAAAATGGCGTAATTTTTTCAAAATAAAGCCTAACGTCGCTATAGTGACGTCATCAACTCAAAAACTATTTTTCTGCAAAGTTTTAGTGAGCACCAACCTGCATGCCAAATTTGGTGTTCCCGTGACCTCCGGTATTGGAGTTAAATAGGGAAAAATTTTTGCTCACCCCGTGTAAAAATGCGTTAATCAAATACCTCATTTAAAATAGGGTTAAATGATGGAGTTGTGTTTCCAACTCAATGTAATTGATTCATCTTGTTCGTAATCATCCTCTAGGCCTTTTCTCTTCTACTTTTGCGAGTAATACGTGGTTGATGTATTTAATAAAATTAACTCTCTAAAACGCAATCTAAGCTTAGAGATTTATACGATTATCGTGTAATGTCACTCGCCCATTGACTTGAAATTTAAACATTAAACAACACTTAGCAGCTTGTTTGTTGTTGCACGTCAACTAGCAAGCCTGAAAGGATTGGAACGTGCAAAATAAAAATCAAGATAACTTCACGAACATAATTGCATCAGGTACATCCTTTTGTTGAAGTTTGTCAATATTATATAATATTTACAGTAACAGCGTTATTGCATAATGCTGTGTATTCGTTAATTTGGTTCAAACATTTACAATAAGTTTGAAATGCAACAAATCATGTTTTCTGTTGATTTCAGGCAAACGCTAATAACTTGAATATCTTGATAAAATTTTAATGCTATTTTAGAATTTTATCGAAAAACTTTTTCTATACTTAAATGCTTTGGTGATAGCATGTAAGAGAAGTATTACATAGAGTTAGGAAATATCAACAGAATATTCGTCACCTAAGGCGGCTTTTACCGATCACGCGTATTTGCGCGCAGAGATTCGCATGCCATTTAACAGAATGCATTTTGCCTTTTTTTTTTGATTACATTTACATTGAAAAAGCTATCGCGCTTATTTTCGCTTGTAAATACGCGTGATTGGTAAAAACCGCCTAAGACGAAGCCGGTAACGATTTCACACGGATAGCAAGCATCTCTCAGGTCAAAGTTTCCGCAAGAGGATAGAGAGGGTAACCGGGAATGACGTGATTGTTAATCTTGTATTTGAAGTTGTTCTTCCCTTCTATGCTGGAGATTATACATCATCGTGCACTGAGAAGCAACCTCATTGGGAAGAAATGTTTGGGGTTCCGGGTAAGATTTGCTTCATTTTTTCATTTTCGCAATCCTTCATTAGTGTTCTTTTTGTATAGCAACGTATCAGCGAAAGTGTGTGTTAGCAATAATGGCTACTGAGACAAAAATCAATGTATTCTGCGTGTTTTATGCTTCAATTTTGAGCAAGTTTCTTACGTGTGGTGAAGCTAAATTCGTCTCTTCTTCGTTTTGATCAATGGTTTCGAGTGAAATTACATTGGATGGTAAAGAAGCAAAGTAAACTCCATCAGTCGCAGCCATAACCAGAGAACTGAGTAGATTGTTAAACATATCGGTGCTCCCTAAAATATAATTTGATTAACCACAATTATGCCTTTAAATTTGGATAAAATAAATAAGTTATCGTAAAACAAACGTTGAAAACTTTTCATTGTTATTTATTTCTTAAATAGGATAAATAAAAATTATTAAAAGTTTGAAAACCATCATGACAATGGACACTCCTAGGACCAAATAAACCTAAATTTTAAATTTTCATTTGATACAATTATTGAAGCAAATTCCAAGTCAGCGCTGTACTTAGAAATTGTTTTTACGCTTGTGCAAATTAGATCATCGCAATTTCACAGTTTTGAGAATTGCTGATAAAGACTAACAGTCTGAAACAGCACTGTATAACTTTAAAAATTTTGAACCTATACAGTATTTTAGCCTATAGTAAAACCATACGTCTTGACAGCACTTATTCAAACTGCTGATTATCAACATGTCGGTTCCATAATGACTTTGAAAATTTCCTGCTTACACAAGTTAATGCAGGGTAAACAAGCACATTGAAAAATCTAATAGGAAATATTGGGATTTTCGGTCCAATTCCGCTGCATGGCGAGAAAGGTGAAGGTGTTGTTTTAAAACGAACCTGGGGGTCATTTCGTGCTCTTCGTCGTTATTTAACGAATATTCGTTATGATATTTCGTTATTCATTTTCGGTATTCGTAATTCGTTATTCATGTTTGCTATTCGTTATTTTTATGCGTTATTCGAATTTTTTTTTAATAACACTTTTTCGTGCTGCAACGAATAACGAATCCAATGCTTGAAAATGAAGCTAGGAGCGCGTTTACTATTACAGTAAACGTCGCACAACGAAGTTTTTTTATAAATTAAAGAGCGACTGAAGTAAACGTTTTAAACAGCAATGATGGCGCTAACATGTCCGTAATTCTTTATGGTATGCTTATTGATTACTTTTCATGTTGTATTTTTGATACTGAATATTTTTTTGGTAGGCCACTTGTAACTTTTTAATACATGTTTTATAATACTTTGGCAGATGTAATAATTTTTCTGTGATATTGCAAGTTGTTATAACGAATGTTCTGTATTATTTGTCAGCTACGACACAAGAGTTTATTCAGGTTATCAGTATTTTTCTTACTAGTTTCATTTTCATTTTTGCTAACAAGATTTACGTTACTGTTCTGATGATGGGAGGGCAGCGAAACGTTAACTTAAATAAAAATGCGTTAGAGAACGTTGCTTCAAATAAAACGAATCGAATGTTATTTATATGATCCGTTCGTAACAGAAAAATTTATTCGAAAAGAATGAAATCACTTAGTTGACAATTAATATGCTTCAGCCATTTAAATGTTACAAAAGAAATCACTGGTTTAAGTTTCAACAACCGAAGCCAGTTCTTCAAAAATAAACATGAAACAACATGAGTGAAAGAAGTAAAGGGCCGAGAACAGAATTTTGGTATTTACCGCGTTGGTGGTAAAAATTACTCTTTTTTTAAAGGAGCATTTAATCCTGAAAAAACTAATAGCAAATTGTGGAAAGAAAATTACTTAATCTTAATGCAGCTGAAACTTGAAGAAATTCTAGCAATTGAAAACTTTGCTCGTTTCTTTTTGTCGTGTATAATAATTTTGAATGCCTGAGATATAATCATTTGCTGTGTTTTAAAGTGTACGTAACTCTTTCTTTGTTATACTGCCTTTTTGATTTGGAATATTCAAGATGATTTCTTTTTAGTGTATTCTTTTATCTTCTGCAGTTATCGGTTGTTTGCTTGTTTACCATTCTTAATTGCTATATTTAGACTTGAAGTTTGTGACGTCATGATTATGTTATCGTAAGCTTGTACACTTTTTCTATTGTGACGTATCAAGGATTTTTCTGGGATATTCGATAGCTTTTGCCACAGTATAAATAGGCGAGTCGTTTTTCATTCATTATTCTAATATTCTAAGAGTGGGTGATTTTAGGTGTTAGTTTCGTAGGCAGTTTGCCAAGTTTGTGTATCTGTGGTTGGCTTGTGTAGCCGAATAGTGGGCGATCTGAACCTGGTCGATCGCGATAGTGTGTAGCGGCAACCTGAGCCTAGTTGGTTGTGATAGTGTGTAGTGGCGACCTGAACCTGGTCAGTCGCGTTTAGGTCTTTACTATCCGAATTGGTCGATAGTAAGAAGTGTTAGTGGAGCAATTTTGTTCAGTGAGAGTGTTTGTATTTCAATCTTAAATAGAAGTTTTAATTTAAGATTGGTGTGCCGATTTCTGAGATTCAAGAAGCTAAAGGAACTATCAACTGCCATTTTCGATTCGTCAATTAACATCTCAGTCGTTGTCTAGTTTTGGTCGACGTGGACAATTCTAGAGATTAAAGGTTGTACTCTAGCCAAGTATCAACCATCGCGACACTTTTTTTGAACGACAATCAAATTTTATTAATTGACAAATTGTTTTGTGACTGTTTATTAAATGCCTGTTGTATTCTTTCTTCAAATCATAAAATTTGATCGAATTCTAACTCAGCTTTTTAGTCTGAGTTAAGAAATAACTAAGCTTTAATTAACCGCATTTAATGAATTTGTTACTTTGCGTGTATAGTAGGCTACGAGACCATTATGTCGCAAATACTTTTTAGATAAAGCTTTGGTGTTATCAAGGAAGGCAAACTTGCCAAGTCAAATTTGTAGTTATCAGCAATTAAATTTTATTTCGTTAAATTTTGATGTACCATTATTATTGGCAACATAATCTTTTTAAAAAATCTATCAGTTTATTTTCGGTAAAGTCTAGAATACCAACAGAATGCAGTCAGAATCGACACCCTAGAATGATTTTCTATTTTAATTTTGTGTGTGTGCTCGAAAGTTTTCGGAAAACGTAACAAAGACACTTTATAGAAAACAATATGCAACAATGAAGGAGTTTTTTGAAATTGAGTCAAGCAATTATCAAGAAATCACTCAAGCGTGTCGATTCTGACTGCTTTTTGTCGATGTTCTAGACTTTTCTTTTTTTGTCTAAAACTATACACACATACAGAACTCTAGCAATGTACCAGTATTTGCTTTTTAGCAACTTTTAATATTGATCGAAAATAAAGCATACTGTCAAGACCGATAAAAACATAGTTAACAAATGGTTTATAGAATTCGAAATATTTTCCGCAAAATGATGTAGTTATCGAATATTCGCTCTTCGGTGTTCGTATAATTTGAGCATATAATACCAAATAACGAATAACGAATAGCAAATAATACCAAATAGCGAATAACAAAGAGCATAATTACGAAATTACGAATAGCGTATACGAGGTATTCCAATAGCAATGGAATTTTTTGTCGCAATTTCTGAAAAGTTACTATACTGGTCATTCGTTATTTTCGGAGCATGAAGTACTGTTTTTCGCTATTTTTCAACTAACGAACATTCGATAAATAACGAAGAGCATGCATTAACTTGTTTGATCTGTTTCAGATACCCACAATTTGGCCACAATGTTGCGTCCTTGGACAAAGCGCTTTAAAATGATCAGAGTTTCTTTGCCTGACGACCTAGCATCAAAGCTATACAAGAAAAAGTCAAAAGTTAATCTGAAAACTTGGAAAAATGGTTAAGTCGGAAGCAGGTGCAAATACGTCCAAAAGATAAGCGTACCGTTGCTTTTTTATGACAAGAGAATAAGGATGCATCAATCAATCAAACCAATTACAATTATATTCTAATACTGCAGAGTATTAATTTAACATTACAGTCATAACTATAAAATCACAGTAAAAGGTTAAAAGCACAACTGTATGTTTCGTCCTAAGGACTCGTCAGGTGCTATTGTAATCTGTGGAAGAAATGTTACAAACTAAAACGTCAAATCTCTGAAAGCTAAAACTGCATATTATTGAAAAACCTGTCAAGCTAAAACACTACCAAAGACTGCAAGTTGCAGTGTTGAAATACCGCGCGGATTAAAACATCGTTTAAAAAAAAAAAACCACGGTCGAACGTTTTTCAACTTATGTTTGTTTTCAACTTGTATTTTTAAATGATGTTTTAATCCTTGCGGTATTTCAACACTGCAACGTGCGTGTTTTAGATTGACAGGTTCTTTATTAATATGCAGTTTTAGCTTTTGCAGATTTGACGTTTTAGTTTGTAACATTTCTTTCACAGATTACAATAGCACCTGACGAGTCCTTAGGACGAAACATACTGTTGTGCTTTTAACCTTTTACTGTGATTTTATGGTTATATTTTGCTCTGATTTTTCTATCATCGAGCTCTGTTTCAGAAGATTGACAATCAACAATTTTCTTTTACATTCCTAAAATACAGTATATTGTTAACTTGTTGTGAGGTGAACAATGAACATGCTTGGTTAATATAATCTACACCTTTATTTTAAATACGGTTCGTACCTGTTTGTGAAGGTTTTGAAACATGAAACGCTGTGGCATATCTTTTACTAATAACTTCAAAGCTCTTGGTATAAATTCGAACTCGATATTGTAATCCCGGAAGCAAAGAGTGGATAGTGTAGTTAAATGTAATATTTTTGTTTGCAATAGGTGGAATTTCCACTCTAAAAGTACATCATGATTTAAATTGTTATGTAGTTATTGCATTTAGGCAGTGACTACCGGTATTTCCCTGAAAATTTTTAAAGTTAAACCTGTTTTACACGGGGGGAGAGAAAATGGCTCCTGGATAATAACTATGCACTATAAATAATGATAATAACTATGAACTGAAAAAACCTTTCTAGTGCGTGATGTTTTGCAATAAATCCTTTTGATACCTTTTCAAACTGTTAATGAAGCAGTTAAAGTTTTTTTCATACTGTATTGCTTTTTTCTCGTAACATAGTTTTCAGTATTATATAATACTCGTATTATTGTTAATTACATCATTATAATGTTTTTGGGTATGGTAGTAAAAGTAATATGATGTTTGTACGTTTTTAATGTTATTTATTTTCAGCTCTGATTTTTTTTCCATTTACCTTTTTGTAACTTCAAAGGTAGCACCGCCAAAAATTGTTCTGAAGAAGCCTCCTAATTTGGGAGGTGAAACGTCAAAATCAATAAATAAATTCATCGGGTCGTACAAAATGGTTGTAAACATAAATGTTTTTTGTTACAAAATAATATGACACTTACGTTTCAATTGTCTGCCCTCTGATACGCTGAATAACTACCACAAAAGAATCAAACACAAGATTAAAGGGAGGATTCCATCGAACCACCACGCTCCCATTTCCTATGTCTTCGATGCTTGCATTCTGTGGTGGAGACGGTGCTATGTAAGAGATATGTACATTACGCAATGCCACAATAACATAAGGTAGCGGTTCCCAAACTGGAAATAAATTACCTCTGGGGCAATTAGCGATTTTTTTGGGTAATGCGGAACCAAAATCAGAATACAAATGAACATTGTAAAGTTATGCGCGATTAATGCCAAAGACACTTCTACTGAAATGCCAGAAAATTTAACCAACAAATAATGCCTTCAATTTTCGTTTGCGATGTCACGATACGGTGGTTTTGCTCTTGGTTCTGGTCTGGGTAAATGCTATTTGCTTGTCATTTAAGCAAGGCAAAATATAGCGATGGCTGGCTCAGGCAAAAAAGCGCTATTTTTCTGAAGTTTTCCTTGAGTGTGGATCTGTCAACTTGCCGGACAAACAGCAGGACAGCCCGAAACAGATTGCTTGCAACAAAGCGCTCACGAACGAAAGTCTAATGCCATCTAAGCTCAAAGCTAGTTTAAAGAAGTGCCATCCTATCTTACAAGACCAAGAAAGAGATTACTTTGGATGTCGACAAAAACCGCTAAAAGGAATTCAATTTGGAGTTCAGGGCAATAGTAAACAGCAAATTCTTGCAGGTGCTGAAGCTTTGAACTTTTAAGTTTTTTTTTGTTTTTTTTTTCGGTAAAAACATAGCATAATTTTATTGCCGTATTCAATTTGAAAACAATTAAATTAGAAAGGAATTAAAATGTTACAATTTAGTGCAATGGCAAAATGAGTGCAGAAGTGAATGTTTGGTCATTTGATCAAGCCAGAGCTGTAAGTCTTGCCCGGCTTTTCGGGTCGGGTTTGGACCGGTTTCGGTATCAATTCGGGCTTCATTATAGGCACTTGACTTGTGTTTTTGCCCTTTAAATGTTATAAAATCGTTGTTCAAATAACTTTGCAAAACTAAATTATGACTTCGTTTAAACATCAATGCGATTATTACTACACAATACGTCACAATTAATCAGCCACGCGAGTAGTTTCATTAACGCAATAACCGACACATTTTCAGACCTAATTTATTTTTCGGGCCTGGATTTGGCTTCAAATCACTTTTCGGTTCGGGCCGGTTTCGGACTCGTACTTGTTGGCCCATTTACAACTCTGAGTCAAGCGCCCACCCTTGTTAGTCATTCTTGATATTATAAACATGCTAAAACTTATAAAAATAATATTGATACACATGTTTTACGTTGTTTTTACAAATATTAAGAAAAAAATTTGAAAGGGTATGTGGCACAATTGTTAATTTGATTTGGAAAACGGTTGAAAAAGTTTGGGAGCTACTGGTACATCAATCAATAAGCTAATTTCACAATTGTTTCATGCATAGTGGGGCGTCCCAAAAAAATAAAAGTTTTGAAAGTTTGTGCTCCATCAGCGATTTTGGGATTACATCACTAAAAAAATTCCCCCAAAAATTTCAACCCAATCGGATGACGTTTAGGGGCGGCACCACCCCTCTTTTTAATAGCACTTTTCCCAAAAGTTGATAATCGGTTATTTTGGCCAACTTTTGTCATGAATATGTGATGTCACCATTCATTTTCAATGACTTTTGATTAGGAATTCGATTATATTGTTAAATAAGCCCTAATGTCAAATTTTATTTTACCCGATTTTCTTAGATAGAGCAGAAAGGTCCAATGATAGAGCGAAAATGTCCTATTTTGGCATATTTTGGCTGCTCAACTAAAACTGCAGCCAAATTTATTCAAAGAAATACATTATGCATTGGTAGCACATGCTAATTTTTAGGAAAGTAGTTGTGCTAGAATTAACAATAAAAAACGAAATCATGCACTATCAGTAGTGCATTTCAAACACATCACAAATAACCCTGTAAGCACAGCAAAGTACAGTAATATCCTCAGTATTAAATTCATAAACATCTAACTACTCAGGATATTAATATTATGAGCAGGCGCGTAGCCAGAAATTCGCAATGGGGGGGGCTGTTTGGGGGGTCTGGGGGCGGAGCCCCCAGCCGCCGGATGCCAGTGGGGGTCTGGGGGCGAAGCCCCCAGCCGCCGGAGGCACGGGGGTCTGGGGGCGGAGCCCCCAGCGCTCAAAAATTTTGCATTTTTTTGCAAAAATAACTTCATTTTAGGGCTATTTTGATTAAAAATAATGTTTTTAAAACGTGGCTTAGAAATTGGCAGTGCAAACAAGATTAAACTGCTGGCATAAATGGGCTATTTGGGAGGTGGCTAATGGTAAAATGTTAGTTCTCTTGTTTAGATGCTGGTAAATTATAAAATCGAATACTTCAATAAAACTCACACGGAGTAATCTATTTCGTATACAGTTTATAGAGAAAAATAATTGGGGGGGACTAATGAAAAGAGATTTGAGAGAAATGACTGGTAATTAACAAATACTGAATAGCCCCCCCCCTATTCCTTAGTTTATAGTATATTTGTTGATGACACTTATATTCAGCATTTTTACACTTGCGATCAAATTTGATTGCTTATTTCTTACCATTTATCAAAGGTTTCATTTATTTGTTGGTTTTATTTTTGCCAAATTAGCCCCCCCTCTGGACATATGTTTCACAAGATGTTTTAAATCACTATCTAGTCCACTCCAGTGCATAAAACAGTCTCAAAGTGCTAAAAATGTTGTGTTTTTCCCATTCTGCTTTTTGGTCGACATGTCAATGGGGGGGCTATAGCCCCTCCGCCCCCCCTGGCTACGCTACTGGCTAAAAACGTGGTATTTTCCTAATTCTGCATTTTGGTCGGCAGTTCATTAGCCCCCCCCCTAAATAAACGTTTCAAACTATGCTTTAAAGCATTTTTTAGTCTAATCCAGTGCAAAAGACAGTCTTAGAAATGCTAAAAACGTGGTATTTTCCCTATTCTGCATTTTGGTCGGCAGTCTATTAGCCCCCCTCCAAATAAACATTTCAAACTATGCTTTAAAGCATTTTTTAGTCTAATTCAGTGCAAAAGATAGTCTTAGAAATGCTAAAAACATGATATTTTTCTTATTCTGCATTTTGGTCGGCAGTTCATTAGCCGTCCCCCCCCTCCCTTAAATAAACGTTTCAAAATAGTCTAATCCAGTGCAAAAGACAGTCTTAAAATGCTAAAAACGTGGTATTTTCCCTATTCAGCATTTTGGTCGGCAGTCTATTAGCCCCCCCCCCCAAATAAACGTTTCAAACTATGCTTTAAATCATTTTTAGTCTGATCCAGTGCAAAAGAGAGTCTTAGAAGTGCTAAAAACGTGGTATTTTCCTTATTCTGCATTTTGGTCGGCAGGCCAATGGGGGGGGGGCTATAGCCCCCCCCGCCCCCCCCCTGGCTACGCTACTGATTATGAGCAATTGAGCATTATGCTTAGTGTACGCTTAATTGCAGTGAACGCTTCTGTTTGAAGGCGAAGCTCGGTGCAATGCGATGTTTACAGCTACTTTGAAATCCATCAACCAGGTAGGGGATACAACAGAATGAAGACAAAAAAGTTCAGAACAAGCTAGTTTCAGAATAATCATGCGCCTACGGTTTGCGTTCGTTTGATTATTCTTGACTGATAAAAACATAACGTTTGCATGCAAGTTGCTAACAGTTCACTCGATTGCAGCTAGGCTAGATAGGTCCTGTTAAGGTAACCTTAACCTGTAGAAAATTATCTTCAATCAATTGCCGATTTTTTTCTTTTTTATAATTACTGTAAGTCATTAGAAATTGAAAAACTGGACTGTACAAAGCCATAGAGCGGCCAACTATACATAACTTACAAGCTGGAAGACTTGAGAGTGACATGTGTAAGGATAAAGATCAGCACTAGAGCTTCTGCAAAGAGCAGAGCATGTGCCAATATCACAAAAACTTATAGCAAAAATCATAATCAGCCGACATGCTATCAAAGCATTCAACAAATGCTTTACACAACCTGGTTTTCTTTTTCGTATGAACAATTATACCTAGTTTCTGATATTTTTAAAATTTAAAAATTGATTTGTTGCTTTTCATTTTCTTTTATTTTAACGCGAGCACAAAATAATGTTGTATATCATTTAACAAAAGCATGTTCTAATTTTTTAATATTTTTTGGACCTCCAAGCTTACGTCTGACTTTCAACATATAACGGCTGACAGGCTAAGTTCATGGAGAGAAAGCATTCAAGAAGTGAGTATATCGGCTTCATACCTACAACAACCACTTATACTGTGATAGTTCAACCAGTTGCTTAATTTTGCTAATTACTGTAACCCAGCAATAGAGTGTATTTTAAATTCTTAAATGTTAATATATATGACCATTTCTAAATGCCATTACTGCATTTTGTTAATGTTAGAATGTAACTGTAGGCCTACGGATACTGCAGCTAAGTCGGTATCAGATAAAATGTCTACTTAGCACAGCAAGGTTAAATGTATAGATTTGCTGTTCAACATAGCCCCAGGGCCCCTAACTAACAACCAGAGGACCCCTAACCAACAAACAGGGGGCCAGGAGCCCCCTAACCGACAACGAGGGGCCCCAGGGCCCTCCTAACTGACGACCAGAGGGCTCCAGGGCCCCTAACCAACAACCAAGGGGTCCTGGAGTTCTTAACTGACGACCAGGGGGCCCCGGAGCCCCTAACTCACGAACAGGGAGCCCCAGGGCCCCTAATTAACAACCAGGGGGCCTGGGCTCCTAACCGACTAGCAAGGGGCTACGGGGCCTCTAACTGGCAACCAGGGAGCCCAAGGGCCCCTGACTGACGACCAAGGTTCCCGGGCCAGGGGCCCCTTATGTAAATTTTTAACAATTTATATGCAAAACCTGTGAGAAATCTAAGAGTTTTGACCTAAAAGTTGCCACCCCAGGCCCTCGTTTAACGTTATTATGAACTTAATTATTTACTGCTGAAGTATTGCAGGGGGCAATGTTCGTTACTTCCCCCTATAGACCAAATCACTTACAATTAAAATTTTACACCATAATGCAAGATTCTAAGCGTGTTTTGGGATTTAATTGCAAAAAGAGGATTGAACAACTAAATTTTTTCGATTGGCTTTGAAATGTTAAAAATCTAGTTCGTTGAAATGGCTCTGAACTCGTGCGAAATGTGATACAATGGGATTTAAATAGCTTTTTTTTCCAAAAACTTACAACAATCGCCCAGCGGTTGGGGGCTCTGCCCCCAGACCCCCGTCTCTGATACGTTTGAGTACACTAGCTTACTCAACACGTCTTCCAAGTTAGACTTTTACACTTTTCAACAATTAGTTTTCGCCCTCTCCCTTTACCAAAATCCTGGCAAAGTGCCATCAGGCTACGGCTTTAGATCTTCCATTCTACGATATCTTTGCCCCACAAAAAATTACTTTTTCGAAAATTTCTGATGACGTCATTGCGTGTGATTTGTGGTTTGGGCCCCCCAAATCAAAAATCCTGGCTACGCCTATGCTAACAATGCCTAATCAACCGTTACTGAATTTGATAAGCCATTTCATTCATTTATTTTTTAAATCCACTGAAATCAAACTTACAAAATGATTGCAGTTTTGGTCACAGATTGAACAGGCCACACGATAGGACCGTAAGTTCATAGCGAGATGCGTTAAATGTTCAAACGGGACTAAGAAATATTCAAACAGAGCTCAACATATTTCGTACTTAATTAAGAAGACAAAAAATAAAAAATAAAACCGTTCTCGGCAAAAATTTTGGCCACTTTTCAAACATGAGGTAGAGATTAAAAAAGCTAATCCTAGGCGAAAGTAGGATATACAGTACTATTTTGGTTCTAAGATATAATCGGAGACGTTGTTTATAGCTAATATGGTGTGCCACTTGACAGCACCTCCATCATGTGAAACTTTTTCACCCAGGGCTCAAGTTTTCCTGCTCGGCCCTTTCCTCTGGGTACGAGCTTGTGATAGGAGCAGTCTAGGGAGCATTGCAATTAAGTGAATTGTAAGCAACAAGTATGCAAACGTGATTTTACTAAATGAGCTCGCAGTCAAGAATAATCAAACGAACGCAAACCGTAGGCGCATGATTATTCTGAAACTAGCTTGTTCTGAACTTTTTTGTCTTCATTCTGTTGTATCCCCTACCTGGTTGATGGATTTCAAAGTAGCTGTAAACATCGCATTGCACCGAGCTTCGCCTTCAAACAGAAGCGTTCACTGCAATTAAGCGTACACTAAGCATAATGCTCAATTGCTCATAATATTAATATCCTGAGTAGTTAGATGTTTATGAATTTAATACTGAGGATATTACTGTACTTTGCTGTGCTTACAGGGTTATTTGTGATGTGTTTGAAATGCACTACTGATAGTGCATGATTTCGTTTTTTATTGTTAATTCTAGCACAACTACTTTCCTGAAAATTAGCATGTGCTACCAATGCATAATGTATTTCTTTGAATAAATTTGGCTGCAGTTTTAGTTGAGCAGCCAAAATATGCCAAAATAGGACATTTTCGCTCTATCATTGGACCTTTCTGCTCTATCTAAGAAAATCGGGTAAAATAAAATTTGACATTAGGGCTTATTTAACAATATAATCGAATTCCTAATCAAAAGTCATTGAAAATGAATGGTGACATCACATATTCATGACAAAAGTTGGCCAAAATAACCGATTATCAACTTTTGGGAAAAGTGCTATTAAAAAGAGGGGTGGTGCCGCCCCTAAACGTCATCCGATTGGGTTGAAATTTTTGGGGGAATTTTTTTAGTGATGTAATCCCAAAATCGCTGATGGAGCACAAACTTTCAAAACTTTTATTTTTTTGGGATGCCCTAATGCCTAGTTTCTGACTGACTTTCTTCTTTTTCTTCTTTCTTCATTGCCCGCTTTTCCGTGAGGGTTGCGGGGGCAGTAGCTCAAGATTGAGCCGCCACACCTCACGGTCTTCCATCACCTCCATCATTTCGCTTGGGCGAAGTCCAAGCGATTCCATCAAAGATCCTCAATGTAATCGGTCCATCTAGTTCTAGGTCGTCCGACTGGTCTTCTCCCATTTGCTTTGGCATGTAAAGCTTGTTTGGGGAGTCTTTCCTGAGGCATTCTGCTTACATGGCCAAACCATCTAAGCTGAGATCTTTCAATTCGGAGAAGCAACAGCTCAATGTTGAGATTTTTGAATTTCAGAGCTACGCACTTTGTTAAACAGTGTAACTCCTTCGATTCTTCGTAAAAACCTTATTTCGGACGCTTGCACTTGTGATCGCACTCTTTCGGTCATTACCCAAGATTCATGGCCATAAGTGAGAATGGGGACAAAAACTGCTTTGAAAGTTGAGAGCTTTGCCTTTTTCGACAATTCTCGTTTCATGACAACCGAGTAGTGCAAAGCTCGCATTACTGCACTAGCCTTGCCTATTCGGGTATCGAGTTCTTCGTCTTGCCTTCCGTCACTCGTAAATGCAACCTCAAGATACTTGAACTTCTCTACCTGCTTCAGTGTCGCTCCATTCACTTGTAATCCGCACTGATCAAGGTTTCGTGAAAGATGAAGTACCTCAGCTTTGGCCGTGCTTATTTTCATCCCGGTGGTGTTGCATGCATCTGCAAAGCTATTTAATGCGCGCTGGAGGCCAGATTCTGTGGAAGAAAGCAGAACCAAATCATCTGCGAATAGCAGACGACTAATTTTGCAATTTCCAATGGTGGCACACTCATCAGCTTGGCTGCGTTTGTCGATCCAATTCATGTAAACAATGAAAAGGAGAGGTGACAAAACGCACCCTTGCCGGAGTCCAACGCCCTCATGGAACGGCTTTAATTGCTTGCAATTTACCCGAACACAAACCTCCGGTCTGCAGTAGAATGACTTAATAGCGCGTAACAATTGACCATTAACGCCATACTCCTGCAAAGCTTTCCAAAGTTTATCCCGAGGAACTCGGTCATATGCTTTTTCAAGATCGACAAAGCATGCAAAGAGATCTTTGCCATACTCCCAAGATTTCTCGAAGATTTGCTTCAGAGTGAAGATTTGGTCCGTGGTGCTGCGACCCGGACGAAAACCGCACTGACCATCTTCCAGTTTTGATTCCACTATTTCTCGGCATTCCTTTCAAGGCATTTCGCATGTACTTTCCCTGGCAAACTAAGGAGTGATATCCCTCTGTAGTTTGTACATTGCTTGCAATCTCCTTTCTTGAATATCAGAATAATCACACCTGTTTGTCAATCTCTGGGAGTTTTGCCAAGCTTCCACGCAACTTGACATACTCGCGTTAACCAGAGAATTCCTTCTCCAGTCAGCGCTTTCAACATCTCGGGTCTGATTTCATCTTCACCAGCAGCTTTTCCAGATTTTATCCCTTTGATTGCAGTTGCCACTTCTGCTGCAGTGAAAACTTCGTCCTCCCTTAGATGTGTCACTTCGTGTGTGTCATGAGTCGATACCTTTACATGATTCAAAAGATCTTCAAAGTATTCTCTCCATCGTGAAAGGATTTCATTCTCATCCGTTAGAACGTTACCGTCAGAATCCTTGATGGACATAATAAAGTCTAGGATTGAAGCCATATTGGAAAGGTAGGTTTGAAAAATGCAGTAGTTGCAGTAAAAAGTAAAAATAAATTATCTAAGCAATGTATAGCATACCGTAGAAATTAGCAAGATTTGCTAAATCAAACAATCGTTACAGAAAAATTACTAAAAATTATTTTGATGAAGATTTATACTGTACCAATATACCATGGACTATTTTACAAAGTGCACAAAATTTTAAGTAAACTCCACCTAATACGAAAGTTATATTCAATAGGCTCGTTTAGGTTGAAAGCACCGCAACCAGAACTAATTTTTGCAAGCTGTGGTTGGCAATCTTTGCAAGTGACGTTATCGACTACTTGCGAATGTGCACGTAATGTCGCAAGAGTGTAAATTGCTTTGCATTTGGCCTAAACTCATTTTAAGTCTTCCAAAATTCAATTCACGGTATTAAAATGATTGCAAATGATTTCATTTGCTGAAGGCACCATATTACAAAAACTACATTCTTCTCCTTTCTTACGATGATGCATAAAATTGGAAATAGGTTGTATTTTTCTCCCGAAACAAAATATCTCTTCATAAAATAACTTACTAGTAACAATGGATATTGACGACTCCATGTCTTCCAATCGTGGAATTCTCGAAACTATGTAGATGATATATTTTGTTCCTGGGTTGCTATCAATGAGTAGTCTGCGACTGGACCTTTTAGGAAAATTTAGCAAAGAAGATGTGGTCGGAGAAGATCGGACCTATGCAAGACAAGCTGGAAAAAGCTGAATTGTTTGCAACTTTTAAATTTATTTAACCTTTTTTGATTAATGTAGACAGAAAATTGCTTTGAAAAAAAAACACTGTCGGCCAAAATATTAAAATAATTAAAGCCCTTCGTTACTCATTAATGCCTAATCTTAAATTTAAACGATCAGTATTAAGTGGATGGAGCGCCTGCTGCTGGAACGGTGCACTCGATTTCGATTCCTCGTCGGATCCTACCAAAGACAAAAGACAATCGGAATTCACAGATTAATCTGCTGGGAAGTCAGGAACAAAAGTGATCGTGTATGACGTCTTCAAGGTATGGGATTGACTGGTGGGCAAGGGGCAACTTGACTCAAAGACCGAAAAGTTACCTCGTTGTTCCTGGCCAAAGCAACTAGCTCATCAAAGATGCAACCAGAATTACAACGACTGATTTTAACTGAGAAATTTTTTTAATGGAATGGAATCCATTTTTTAGCCTTTCAGAATATAAATATTGACATTAGCAATAAATCATCATAACACAGCATGCGTCATATATAAAAACAATAAAAATGTAAAACCCTACAGTCTGTTTCACCCGTAATCGGATGATTAGGGGTGTCTGCTAAAAGTTACACAAAATTTGAAACCTGAAACAAAACCTAAAATCTGAGACTAGAAATAAAAAAAATTAAAAGTATGGAAATTTGTTTCAAAAATTAAAAGTGTGTAAGTTTTTTTCTAGCAAGTATAATAAAAGGTTTATTACCAATCTATAGCATTTTATTGTTAGCATAAAAACCTAGGAAAGAAGTTTATTAATAATACCATAGGTGGGCAAGTTAATGCAAAACGTTAGCTTCGTTAACCACTTATCCGTTAACAAACTTCACACCTCCGTTAACGTTAATCCGTTATTTTCAGCTTTGATTAACGGAAGTTAATAAAGTCCGTTAATCCGTTAACATTTTGCGTGTAATTTACATTTCTTTTTATTCACTCGCTTCTAGAACAGGTATTGACGTTGTTGAGCTGATTGTAAGAAAACATTTATTGCTGTGGTGGTCTTTTTGTATTTTGGAAGTTACATTTTACAATCTAATCTAATTTCACGATAAAAATAAGGTATAAATGCACAAACGAAGCTGCGACCCGAAAATCTTTGGAAATTGTGAACAGCGATAATTAACAGACCTATGAGGTTGCAGGTTATTATTTGCCTCAAAACAGAGCTCCTTTCTTCGCTTTCTTTCATAAAACTCGTGCTAATACGCAAGAAGTGTTACCAGTGCAAACTGGTTTGTACCGGTCCGATAAATGAATGGTGCAAGATATTAACAATAAAAACCTTAGCGGAAGTTAACAGAACTTAACGGAAGTTAATTTAGTCCGTTAACAGCACTTAACGGAAGTTAATTTAATCCGTTAACAAGAAAAAAAATTTTAACGAATTAACGAGTTAATGAAAAAGTTAGCTTCGTTATTAACGGATTAACGATTAACGGACTTGTGCCCACCTATGAATAATACCATTAGTTTTAGTTTATCAGCAATCATAGTTAATTTTCTCTATTCATGAAGCAAGAATAGAAAATTGTAACTTGAACTCTCCATGAAATATCTCACACCGCGGTACCTCAAAATAGGTTTTGTTTGATGATGATTCCCATTTGACATCAATCAATGAATAACTGGTATTAGAAAGAAAATGAACGTCGGGACTTATTGCAAAGTCCTTCTGCAAAACACAAAAAAGAGGCTATTTGTTAGGAAAACTGAATATCTCATGTAAAACTGCACATGCATTATTACCGTATGAGCAGTTATTATTACAGTAAGTTATTAATGTACATTGCAAAGAAACAAAAATTGATGAACAATCGATATAATATTTAAGCTAAGTATCCCAATGTGTTTATTACAAATAATATTAATGTGAGTGATTAGCGAAAATGTAAACTGAAAGTTTACAAATAAGCCAATAAATAGTGCTGGCTCTCAAAAAAGCTCATAACAAATACTTTTGATTATGTTTATAATAACTAGTATGGGGATGACTTACTTGCAATTCGTCTGTGATCTGTTTGTCTAATGTTTCTTTTACCTCAGCAGTTAAATTGGAGATAGCTGGTGGGGCTGAAACAATCGATTAAAAATGTCACATTAAAATAATTAAGTTTTTGAACAGTCTATTCAACTTTGACAATGTTTAAAGTTTATAGATATATCACTGTAGTCAACAAGGCTAAACAGTTATTTTTACGTCAATCCCGAACACATTGAAGATTGTCACAAACTCGGGTCATGGTCATGGTGTTGTGTCACTTTTGCAGTTTTTGCAGCAAAGGCACTTTTTTATCGGAAAAGCGGTGTAGCAGGATCAATTTATACAATATGTTCATTTAACCTTTGGATTGCACCACTTTCAAATTCTTAACGCAAGATTATTTAAATGGAGAAATCAATCACTTGTGGCTGACCAATCAATGCACATGGATTTCCACGATGGTATTCTTGTTGATTAAAACGACTAGTCTCTGAAACAAACTACACCCATTACGAGCATCAGTGTTAACCGCTGTCTGAACATAACTCATAGCGCTGCAGCACAGGCAAAATGGTTCCGTTTTGTGTTGACTATTGTAATTTCTACTTTTTTCAAAAATATATGTAACACACAACCAGCAAACTGGAGCTGCTATGCATTTATTTGGATTGGTACTCATTTTAAGCAAAACAGAACGCACTCTAAATGTACCGACCTGTTGTGACAACAAAAGTTGTGGTGAGGCTCATTGTGCTGACATATACTGCTTTAATTTGAATAATGTAAGTTCTCTCCGGCTCCAATCCAATGATATTAATAGTTTGGTTTACTTTAGAAACCATTCCTTGTCTGGGTAGATAATTCAACTGATAAAAAAGTGCTTGCGAGGAGTCTTCCACCAATGACAAAGTTATGGATGATGCAGTCGCTTGAATTTTACGAGTTAATAGGTAACGTCCATTGTCATAATTTGCACCTAAACAGATCCGAAACGAAACAAAGTAGAGATGTGTGTCTGTTGGTGATACTAAGATGTTTTATCTAACAATTTCCAAAACCCTAATACACCTACAAAATTTAGTATGCTTTGCTTACTATAGATTCCCTCTCAAAATACAACAATTTATTACTGTAAAGATGATAGGGTTGTATAGTTTAAGAATTCTAAAAAAAACTTTGCAAAAAAGCGATAAGTAGTCTATCGTCCTTTCTTTACGATTGGTGTAATTTTTCTTAACACTAGAAACCCGGAAATTTCTCCCTACCTAGAAGGACGGTAGCGGTCATTTTTGACCGGTTGCCAGTAAATCAGTTCGTAAGCAGTTTTTTTTTTTGTTTAAATTAATTCTCCAACGTGCTTTATTATACACATTCATCTTGACAATTGTTAGGTAGCTTAAATAAAGTGTCGGTTTAACGAGGTTTCAAAAAATTAAGGTAAATTCCGGTTAAAAGAGGTATTTAGAAATTTAAAAAAACCTAAAATTTTATCACCGAAATTCCCATAAACAAGAAAGCAAAGCTGTTCCTGAGTCATCAATTGCCGGGAAATGATCAGTTTTGCGTGATTCGTAATAACGAGGTTCCACTATTTGATGACAAAACAACTCAAATTAGCATATTTTTTGAATTTTATGCAGCATCAAATCATTTTATTGAAACACAACAGAACACTTTTTCAATTTTAATTTTTACAATTTTTGCATGTCACGAATGTCACTTTTTCAAATGTGTGTTTGCCGCAACAGACTTTTCCACAATTTTGCCAACTTGATACTGATTTGTTGCCGCGTGGTGTAAATTGACATTCTCTTCTTTTTCTGCTTCTTTGAACCTCAACAGGGTTTGAAGTACTGGGTGTTTCAGTTGGAACTCGGCGTGGAGCTGATGAATCCATGCCATCTTTTGACTTGCAAAGCTCTTTTATGAGCTCCAGTAGAAACTGCCTCCTTGTCAACTTTGTTTTTGTAACAAGGGAGTAAATGATGAATGAATTGATGCACGCGCAACCAAGGATATTGAAAAACACTGTAACAGGCCATCGCCGGCTTGAACTCTTGCACGTGTGATATCTAGCCATTTGATTCAGCACATTAACGCCTACCTTAGAATTATTGTAATACTGAACAGTTTCTGGCAGCTTTTTGTTGTGGCTCTCATCCACTTTTACGTGTTTGTGCGCAGAACTCAAGATGCAAACGATTTCCTTTTTTTAGCCTTGTACACTTTCAAGCTGCAATCTGATGGAGAAGAAAAGATCTCAGAATCGTGCGATAGTTTGTCTTTTATCAAGGACTCCGTGTTCGGCACCTCTCGGTGTTGTTTTCTAATAGTTCCTAAGATGGTTGTTTTCTTTGTCATCAATTCTTCTGCTAACTTTAGGCTAGTAAAGTAATTATCAGTGGTCACGTTGTAACCTTTTACAAAGTACGGTTGCAATAGATTCAAGCAAACATCTCCCGGGAGATCTGTACATCTGCTTCGAGTGGGGTCTTTTCCTAAATATGGTTTCCATTGCATAAGTATTTTGTCTGCGCATCAGCCAATAGCCAAAACTTTATACCAAATTTGTCTGGCTTATTTGCCATGTAGGCTACTGAATAAAGGGTCATCTAGTTTTGTAAGGAAAAAGTTGTTCGTCAATAGTCAAATCAAAGTTTGGCACGTAATACTTCTTACAGTTTTCTATAAAACTATTCCACACCTCAGAAATCAAGCAAAACCAGCCGGTTTCTCTCCTTTGTCTTCTTCTCTGGAAGTCATCAAACCTCAAATGTTTCATAATTTTCGCGTATCTGTCACGACTCATGGTATTACGGAAAATCGGTTGTCCCCAGTCTTTGCTCCAAAGCTGTTTGATCGGAGTATTTCTTCCAACCAACACACCTCAGGCAAGTTGGAGACCAATGAAACTCTCCACTTTATCCAAGTGCAAATTGAAATAGCTATCATCAATTTTTCCGTGGTTGATCGTGTGCTTTTGAACGCACTTCAGGATGTGTTCGTCAACAAACAAGTGAAAAGCTATGTAGGGGCTACCGTGCACAATGCACTTGTGGCAATATGGTGTTGGACTAGGACGCTCTGAACGCACATTAGCTGCACAAACTTTTCCTATAGCTGTAGCACCTGTTATATTTTTCCAAAGAGTTCCTTTTCGTGCTCTCAACTGACCAGGAATGCCTAGAGTAGCAGAGGTGTTATTATTACTTCCAGAAGGGGTGTCTAATGCAGCAGTAGATGATGAAGCCGGGATGTCTTCGTCGCTGTCTGTATCACTGTCAGATAGTTCACCTGCAGCAACGTAAGTGGGAATAAAATCTTCATCTTGCAGATCATTTTCTTCCTCTTCATCACACTAATCATCAAGCTGATCTGTTCTGAGCCGTTGTAGCACTTGTTGCTCAGAACAGTTGTTTCCACGAGCCATAACAATGTTTGAAAACAAATGAGCAATAAATGAAAGCTAAACTAGCTACTAAACTCAGCTACGTACAGATATCTGTACAGACAAAGATATATTGGCTAGGAATAATGATACAGCAGTCTTGTACTGCTAAATAAACATGCTAAATATCTGAACAGTACGTAAATTACTCACCATCTGCATTATGTACAACTGCTTTGTGCTGCTAAGATAATTCTTGCAACTATAAACTACAGAGCAGCCAGTAAAATAGAACTGTCTGGAGTTAGACTATATCAAACAAAAACAGCAACAAACCTCTTCGCACTTCTCAGAAGTAAATCGTGAATCAGGTCAACTGCTGTCGCATTGTTCCTTGAGACCATTGTTACTATTTTTCTCACGCTTTCGTTCGTACTTGCGAAACTGATAAATCCCTTAGCAAAGAACCGGTCCTTTTTGACCGGTTCGGGTTTCTAGGTAGGTGTACAAACTACTCCGTCTACAAAAAGGATAAACAAAAAATTCTTGCAGCTACTAAAAGTTCATCCAAAATCAGGAAAAGTCAAGGAGTATGAGAGTGCAAATCGCAACAGCGCGAAAAATATTGAACGTTAAACTTCAAAACCGGTCAAAAATGACCGGTCCGGGCTTCTAGTGTTAAACGAAGAATGCGTAAGTTTTTAACCGCAGAATCACATTCTTTTTACAGTATAAAGAGTAATGTACATTTACATGGCGTAAAATCACTTGATTTAACCAAATCGATGAGGATATTTTTTTCTCAAAAAGCAATTAAGACTTTGTTTCAGCTTGGTTGTTCACATGATTTATTAGACTACACTTTTTTGTTTACCATACATTAAAAATCGATCTTCGCTGTCGTTTCAAAATCAAAGGATCGATCCGATGGCATAAAACAAGATACATTACAGTTAGAGTATTTACAGTATTATGTCCGCAACATGCTCGAGATGGCAAAGGCGTCGTGTTTAAGACGACTCTGATCGCAGGATCTGAATTCAACCCACACCTTGGTCACGTTGTTACGTCCTTAAATTAGTCGCTTTATGGTGATTATCGCTGCTTGCTGGCTTCGAACAAGCAACAAATTCAATGGACAAGAATTTGAAGATTTTTACAGGAACAATTGATCTCTGGAAACTTCTAAGCAAGTGCGGATTCTTCCAATGACGAAGTAGTAATAGCAAAGATGAGTCTATAGATCGTCCAATAGTTAGCGTCAGACGCTCTCCGGAGACATAAGGTTAAATATGCACCACACCAACAACAATGATTGTCGACAACGATACGTCTGCTTTTTTAAGCATTCGAGCTACTGTAGTTTTGCGCAGCAACCTACGGTTTGAAAACATACGTGTGGAAGTTTCCTCGTCAGCATTACCAGACGTACCGACAGTTACTTTACTTTCAGATTTTGCTTGCATGTTGGTTACTTCCTCGCATATCGCTGACGTTACGGTCAAAGGAACTTCATACTCAAGCAAAATTGCATCATCGTAATGAAAAAAGTTATCCTAAAGTTAAAATAAAAATATAGAAAAAATATTTCAATTAATAATAAAATATTAGAAAGCATTGTTGATAATGCAGACTGCTGGACTGAAAAATTATAAATGAAGCATTTACCGTCCAACTACAGTATACTTCGTTTAAGATAAGTTAAGTATTGGTATTCGTTAAATGCTGCACATAATTGCTGTAGACTTGAGCACCGCTTCAGTCGTATACCTTACCTTGTATGGAATAGAAGCTAATCGTTGTATTCCACTTGGAAAATTACTGGAAGAAGAAACAACTAAGATACGGACGCCAACACTATGAAGCATTTCAACTACGTGTACAGCTTCAAGCGAAGGTTCTTGATTAGTGAGCACAGTTAGAATTAAAGACGAATTCAATCTGTAACATTTAATTTAAACGGTATTTTTAAAATCAGAACTCAGATGTTTTTCATGAAAATGAGTTAACCCAATTTTTCACAGGTATTTAACTGACGCATTTTATACGAAGGAGGAGAGGGATTGCCCCCTATCTAACCAAAAAGCATGTAAACACCAAATTCGGCATGCGGGTTGGTGTTTACCAAAATTTTTCAGAAAAAATGGTTTTTAGTTGATGACGTCATCATTTCAACGTCACGGCCATCTTTAAAAATGACGTCATTTTTGCTATGACATCACAGGCTGTTAAAATTTTGTACATAGGTTTGTTTTTTTAATAATGAATGAGAAAATGTCAAAGCCAAGTTAGTTTCTTCACAAAAACGTCTTACCGGTATGACGTCATTTTAGCTAAGTAATGGCCCAAAAATGCTCTGATTTCAGGAAATGACTTCAGAAAATATTAAAAATTGGTAAACTTTCCGTTACATTTGCAACTTCAAAATTTCAGGAGTTATTTGTAGTTAATCTTAACTCAAAATCAGGTTTATTTGAAATAAATAAAATTTTTTAAAGGGATTTTTAACAAAAAACGAGGGGGGCAAAAATGCCTCTCTTCGTGTAAAATTAGGTTAATGGAATTTCAGTCAAAATGCTTTCAAAACAAACTTTAGAGTAGTCGCAAGGTGAGCAGGGTGAGACACTTTTAAATGACCACAGATAGAATGGCATATTGCACATTGGCAATATGACGTGGAATTGTTGATGGCTTTAAGAAGATACCATATGTTTCACCAAAAATTTTTATCGTCGTTTTTATGAACTCTGACCCAAATTTAACCCAAACTTCATACCATTAGTCTAAAATTAAGCCCCTAATCTTATCTCTTAAAAAGCAAATGAAAAATGTTTAGATGAACACTTTTCATTTTTGTTTTATTCTTTTTGATTTAAATTTTTTTGGTGAAATAGTCACTTCCATGACGTTATCCAATTGAGATGAAAGAAATGACAAAAGACTATGATGTATGACCTTTCAATCTTAAGCAGTTTTTTCTCAAATAAATTGGAGGAACGATGGTGGCCATGTTCAATAATTATAAAACCTTAAATATGTACCGGTATACAATTATAAGAAAATTAAAACCGAGTCGTATTGTCAAAACTCATTTGGCTAAAGAATTACTTTGAAAAAATACCAAACATCAATTTGTATGTTTTATTCTATTTCAAAGTTTAATTAAAATTGCACTGACGATATTTGCTTTGATTGTGACAAAAACTGATTTGATAAAACAAAAATTTCTTTCGCTACTTGATTTGCTACCGCTTGAGCAAAACAAAAGTAAGCCAATTCTGGCAAACGCTAATAAGCTAATGCGATTACAAAGGTCAAAAATAAGTCACTGGGATTTGTTGTTAGTCACCAAAGAGTTCAATTCTAGTTCAGAATATTTGAGTTGGCAAAATTTTTCGGTTCAAAAACTCATTTTTATCTGGCTGATATACGTCATCGTATTATTTCAAAGTTAGATACATTGTAATTAAATACTTCAAAGGTTCACTGGCATTTCAACCACGGAAATAAAATAGCGATTATGTTACCGCGTTATTTGTTTTTTGAAATGTACAATTACGAGTAGTACCTGCAGGTTTAATTTGCAAAGACATGCCTGTAATTAAAAAATTATTTCAAAAATGATTTGCCCCTCCTTTTTAAAAGGTCACTTATAAGTTAACAATATTTAAAAAATTCAAAAACTAATCCATGAAACCACTTTAAAGTTAACTTACATCAGTGACATTGATTAGATAAATGCAAGTTTATGGTCTTTTTTTTTCTATGTTAAAAATGTTGACTACGCTTTACCCACTTATAATATATTCTGCTAATTCTAACGATTAATAGTGCACAAATTTAACCGATGCCTAAATTTTGTCACAAATAAATTGAACAAGGTTTTTTTAAAAACACTTTTATTAGAAAGTAAGCACATAAAATTTATCTAAAACTACGTTTTTGCAATTGCAAAAATATATTTATTGTATAACATACATTATTTAAACTTCAAAATACAAAAATCTGTTTCATCAACAAAAATGTCCAAATCGCAATTACGATTTAGTGTTTGTTAAACGAAAGTTGAAGAAAATCAATATTTTGAAACTTGATGTAGGTCTCATTAAGATTATCGTAATAAGTTATTTGAAAAAGTGCAATAGTAATATGCTAATGTAATCATAAAGAAAAATTCTTGGTATAGCAGCAGATAAACAACACAATTTGGGTCAAGTTTAAGCTTAGATTATTTTTTGATGAATACATACATTAAGACAACCTCTCGTATTGAAAAGGTCTGAAACGCAGTGTAGTATGCCTTTGAAAAAAATTTGGTCCTACATTAAAAAAATAAAATAGCATATTTAAAATAAAGTTGTTACAACAAAACAATCTCTATTAACAGTGTTAGAGTGGATAGAGCGTCTGCTACTAAAAAGGTAAACTTGGGTTCGATTCTCGGCAGGGTCAAAACAAAGATTAGAAAAATTGGTATTCGCAGCTTCCTAGCTTGATGTTCAGCAATAAAAGGGAGAGTGGAAGACAGGTAAAAGCTCCAGCGGGTGTATCAGACAAGTAGACAGGTGGCTGTTTAACTCGAAAATCGTAGGGCCCCTTCGCTGCCTCCTGGCCAAGGCAACTTGGTAAATAAACTTGTAATTACAATTACATAATTAACCAATAAAAATAACAGCCTAATTTGCAAGCATATTGTACAATACGTGGCAAAAGCGGCCTGTTATTTAATAATTATATAAACCTGAATTTTCCATTCTTTTGCACTATACAGCAATATATAAGCAATTTGCTTTCTTCTCCATTCTACCAGTTTGTCTTGAAGCCTCGTTGCGACAGTTTACAATAGTAATAAAACTATGCGTAAATTGGCAATTAAGTACTTTGCCACGTACATAATTGCAATATTTCACAGTATGCAGCTGAAAATACATATTTCAATCTTAAGACAACATTGAACTGTTTTATTTAATTTTTTAATATATACCTATCCTGGAGAACATCTTCTTCATCGCTAAGGAATTCTTCAATAACATTCTGCAAAATTTCAACCAATCGCGATCGATTATTCGCTTCCGCTTCAATTCTTTCAATAGAGTCACGTGCACAAAAAATATCTTCGCAGCGATTAAAACTCCCCGCTTCTGTATGAAAATCTCCATATCTTCAAAAAAAAATGACCAATAAAAGTATGAAATTTACTAAACACTTTAATTTGCTTCATTAATTTTGTTCAAAATTTGGTCCAATTCTAATTGGTTGCAATTTTGCCATAAGTCTTGGCAAACTAATACTGCAGTTAATTCAACTATAGTGTATAATAAGCAATTAATCAATTAATGCTCTTATAATGCTTATTGCTTAGTGCTTCGAAAGTGCAACCAAGACTTTTGCATGATCTACATTTTACAGGTTTTTTTTGAAACCCCTTATTCTATGCTTGATGGGTTTGAAGAAAATACAAACTAGCCCTTTAGCATTACCAAATTCAAGCAATTCAACTCATTAAGATTCTGAGAAGTCTAGCCAAGTTTGTTTGTGAGTTAGATCATTAAGTTTTGAATACTGTACCAATATTGTAGAATCTCTCAAAATTTAAAATTTCTTGTAAAGCAAAACGAAAGCCACTAACCGTAAAAAATTGCTGGAGCTTTCTACTTTTGTTTTTGTATTATTTAACCTAAACTAAATTAGGCGCTTTTTTGTACTAAAAATATTTTACTTTAAGTTAAACGGATTTTTGGAATAGTTTGATATATTTCAGTCAAAACACGATAAAAAGCATAACTGAATAGACGTGTTGGTTATATCCTTTAAATCACTATTTGTTCATTCCATTTTTTGAACAAAATGTGTTTGCTTTTTTGTACACATTAATATTATTCTATTTTGATAAGTTTCGGAACAACTTAAAATCAATTTTCGCAACCCTTTTTTTTATAAATCATAGGATTACCAAAATTCAATTATTGTGAGATTTATTAAAAAGGAAGAGATTGTCATTAAAACTTCGCCCACGCATTTAGCTGGTAATGATACCGTGTACCGGTATTACTTTGCAACCACAAAATTTCTCCACTACTGAAGCGCGACTTTGTTTTTATAGCACTGAGGTCAGAACTGCATGGTTGTGCTACGTATTTTTGTGAAAAATTTATCAAAACTTACGTGATTATTGAAAATTTATTTGTGTTGGGACCTAAATTTAACTTTTCCACAATTTTAATTAAAAATTCTTTTTCTTTCTGCAAGTTACGACTTCCATCATAATCATAATTTGAATCTATCAAGAACACCAATTCGAAGGATTTTTCTCGAAAACAGTTCTCAATTGTCCATTCTTCCAGCTCGGTACCCACTAACTGAAGATCAGAAACAGTATTTGAAGCAGTTACGGGAAGACTGTAGCCTTCTTCGGAAGAAAAAACCCGGTTCAAGTAAAAAACAACAACAAAAAAGCTCAACTTGAGGTGTTCATACATGTTCGCACAAAAATAATGCTAAATCGTAAGCATTTGTTGATATGCTGTTATTCATAAACTGCACTTTCACAATGAAATCTTTCAAATTAACGCAATAGTGAAATCACGGTATGTTAAATCATAGTTACTGAATGCTTCAATCTATAGCAGCATAAACGAACACTTAATTCTGGAAAAAAAATCAAAACATTAATATACAGATCTGTTTTGAAGTTTAGCACAATAATTACTTCCCAGCATTGTCGTAATGCTGTATTTATAATATTGACGAATACTTGATTACGGAATACTGTCCAATTGCAATATCGTGTAGCTTCTATTGATTGCAACATGGTCTTATTTCAGCACTTAGTTTGCAGATTATTTAATTGAGCAATAGTGCAGCATTAGCTCTTTGCACTTACAGCATTATTTTATGTACATAAGTTGTTAATATGATAAATAAAAAATAATAAACAAGAAATATTTAGGAGTGTAACGATCAGAATTTCTACTTAATCTAAGAACAAAAACAATTGCCAGAATAAAACTAAGCATAGAAATTAATTTGACGCGGTTCTCCATCAGTCATGTTAAATCATTATCAATTGATGATGCTTTAGGTAAAGCGAAACTGGTCAAATAAATTGCCATGCTTACATTAGTTCTATTTGGACAATCAGTTTTCTTCTTAGATCAAAAAATAAATAGGTATTACGAGCTGACATAATAGCAGATGCAAAATTTATGAAGAATCTTGGTTTCAACGATCGTAAAATTGTTAAACGTAAAATTTGTTGTGGGTCATATTTTTGGAGAAAGTCTTCAAAGCATCAATTAATCAAGTTCGTAATCGGATCTTAGTTAAAAAATATCAACAAACATTCACCTATGATCAATTTATTCTTAGAATCATAAGCTGCATTGGTTGATTTACAGGTTAACGTGTGATTACGCATTAATTTGTGCTTCCTCACATCGCAGTTTCATTGCGAAACGTGGATACTGGAAATTTCACCAAGCATTACGACGCACGAGTTTATCTGATTAAATGGGTGGAGATGGTTTAGTTTGTACGTCATCTTTTAAATCATCTTAATGTGAAATGTGAAAAATTTATTCATTGCTGCTGCATGTTTTTTTCACTGGGAAAACATAACTTTAAAATTGGTCTACACTAACTTCTAAGTTGCCATGCTTACATTTGTTTTACTATAATTTTAAAAGTAATCTACACTAACTTCTAAGTTAGTTCTACAAACTAACTCATCCTATAAATGGGTGATTGTCTTGAAGACGCAAAGTGCAAAATACATCAAAAAGATATTAGTTTAACCAGAGTAAAATGATTTTTTCTTTTTCAAAAAATTGGCTTCGTCATTCGATATTATTTCATTTAGATTTTTGTCATTTATCATTTAATTATTAACAAATTTAAACCACTATGAGGTCAATAAAATTGACGTCATCTATCTAAACATTAAAAAAAATGCAATGATCATAAAGTCAAAACCAAAATCAAAAATACCCACTGTAATACAAATCTTTATTTAATTCAAACTTAATTTTCATTCATTAATAATTCATTAATTTAATTCAATTTAATTTAATTCATTTACTTAAATCATCAATTCAGTTCTAACTTAATTTTAATTTTCATTAAATATAATTCAAACTTCGTTCAATTCAAACTGTAATGCAATATTTCATTGCCGATACCCACTGCCATGCAAATTTTCATTTCACTCATGAGTTACGTTTCCGCCGCTGTATAGTGTTGGGAAACAAAAAGTTTGTTTTTTCATGTGAACCTAATTTTTGCTACTAAGCAAATGTTTTGCCGCGAACCAAATACAGAACTCGATGACGATTGGCCAGCAAGTTAAAAACTAAATCAGAAAAACATCTCCAAATAAAATAACGTCCCCATCAGGCTGTTTTGCCGTTGGGCTTACAGGGATGTAACAAAGATCTAAAAACAGAAACTTTGAATAAAATTTGTTTGCTGGGCTACAAAAGAATAAATGGAAAGCTAACCAAAAGGGTAAATTTTTTGCCCTTCTCCCCCAAGTTCTCTGGCCTTTACCCTATGAGCGATGGGCTAGAAACTTTTTTGGTTGGTTAAATTTTCACTCGTTTTTTGGTAGCCTAAATTTTCTTTGAACTTTGAATTTTTAGGTTTGCTGTTTTCCCTAGGAAAAGCTTTACGGCAAAAAAACTTGTTAAAGGTATTACTTTATCTATGGGTATTTTATAAGTATTTTAGTAATCACAGAATATAACGCAAGGAAAACAAATACTAAATGAAAAAAGAAAATTCTAATTTACCAATAGCTTTTGCTAATTTTTAACTAAATGAGTTTTTACACATAAAAAGAAATGTTTTCAAATATATTTTACTGTCAGCGATTTTGATTATACTAATTTTTGTAAAAAAACATTTAGTACGTAATTGGCAAAGCCAGCTGGCATCCAGATTCAAAAGAAATGTATCAAATCTTAATGATCTTTGCTAAATCTTACTAAACAGTTGCAATGACGTTATTTCATCCCATGTCTTGCCAATCTTATCGCAAACTAACGATAAAATGAAATTTCCGAGCCACGATGCTTATAAGATCTATCAGAGTGCCTGAAGCTATTTTCTGATTGAAGCAATGACTAGCCTGTACAATATTGTAATATGATAACTTGAAAAAAACAAAAACTTGTAAGAATAATTCATAAAAAACAATGTGCTTGCAAGTTAATGATTGATAGCTATAACGTGGAAAAATAAGTCGAGAATGAAATGAAGAAAAATGGATTGGTGAAAGAGGATGCACGCAATCGAACGAAATGGCAAGGCGTTGTGAAGTCACTAGCAATATGAAATTCGGCCAACTCCGTTGACAGAGATGAACTCGGATCAAAACTGAATTGATGATTATTATGATTTTAGAGAATAAACAAAGTCTTTGAGGAACAATTACAACAATGATGAAAAGTCTAAGACGTACTGTTTCGACGTTAAAGACAAAAGTCGATTTCGACACAATACAGTATGTCTCCGGTGTTAAGAAACAATCGCGTGGCCCAGAGGAGCTCAAAGGCCTTCACCGGTTTGGTCTGCTTGCAAGAATAACCAGAGAACTTTTCAAGTAAAATATGAGATTGTATTTAACAGAAATAAACACAGACTTCCACACGGCAAAAAAAATAACTGAAGTTTGGTACGTTGAATCAAATTAGAAAACTAAAATTGCCATGTGTTGACAGTACGCTTGAAAATTAGGAATGAAAACTAAAACCAGGTGTCGGGTCAGTCATTTCTTTCTTTAGAGATTGCCATCAGCAAAAACTAAAAATCGCAGTAACGTAAACAATGAATGATCAAATTATATGCAAATAAGGTGTAATTTTGCGACGCAGCAAGCTGAAATTTCTTGCTGCTCGCAACAACGCATGAAGGTGAAAATTCGAGTCTTGGTGAAAAAATAACCCTGTAACGAAACACAACAAAGATATAGGTTCGATTCCAGGTAACTACAAGTAAAAAAGGACTGTGCTGAAACATCCGGATGTTAGTTATGTCATATAAGAACAAGTTACGATTCTTATCTTTTGTTTGTTGTTTTGACGTTTCGACACTGTGTTGCCTACTATTGTTGCTGTAGTACTGCAGTTGCACCGAGTGCACGAACGAGTCCGCGCTTGCAGTTTTCCGATGACTCATTTCAGTGTATTCCTTTGAATTCTTGTCCATTAAGTTTGCTGCTTGTTTTAAAACAAACAAGTAGTGGTAGTCGCTATAAAGCGCTATTTTTCATGGGCGCAACAACGTGATCAACACAAGGTGCTGCTTAATCAAACTCAGATCGTGCGATTAGGTTCTTGGCCACTCTTAGCTTGCCTTTTGAAGCACGCATCATACAGTATCTAAGCTGATGAAAATTTTATTAATGCGTTTCAAAAAAAAAAAACACAAAAACTCAGAAGAGCCTATCTGTTGGAGGTTTCAAGTTTGGTTTCAAGGTGCCCCTCAAATTTCAGAGTATTTGTAATCTCATACCTAAGCAAATTTTTGTAACATAACACAGAACACGTCAAAAATTAAAATTCAAAACCCTACAGTCTGTTTCACCTGTAATCGGAATCATCAGGGGTATCTTATTCAATATACCCTTAATGATTCCGATTACGGGTGAAACAGACTGTAGGGTTTTATATTTTAATTTTTCACGTGTTTTGCGTTATGTTATGATATTAGCTCTGGTCTACACTGTCGACCACTTTTTTGAATCGGTTGAATTCAAGCTCCACTCATCATAAGCAAATTATTACATGGAGCAATTAGGCAACTTGTATGATGATGATGCAGTATGACAATGATAACGCAAAGAAAAAAGCACCAAGCAAAAATAGAATTTCATAGTGCAAATAAATATTCTGATTTTTTATTTCTGTGTTGTCTCAGGCTAAACATTTCACTGTTTCTAGCTTTTCTTGAGCTAAAATAACTGGCTCTAATCACTGTAGATTGTGGATTTTTGATTTTTTTGCGGTACAAATAACATATTCTACACGATCCATGCTTACACGGCCATAAATAAACGCAGTTAAAGAATTAACGCTTATCCCAAAAATAAATATGTCAATAAGCAGTTAATAAAAACTAAAACAAACCGTTTAAGTCACTATAAGTTAAATATGGCTGATAATTTATTCCACTTCAATGCTTGTGAAATGATCAAGGCGAAAAGTAGTCAACAAATAAATGTAATGCCTGCAGCGATAAATTCGCTCTTGCAAAATGTTAACTTTTTTGTCACTAGTTGTGCTTGTACGCTCAAAATGTACTGTAGGTGGAAATGTAATGATAGTGTGGCAATACTGTTAATATTAGCTAAAAAGTGCGACTCAAGTTGCAGATTGATTTTAACACAGCTTAGGGTGGGAAAACGCAGGTGCAATTTAGATTTCCTACCCAAACTGAAAAAAATGCTCTCTGCGTTGCTAAGGCTGCCAAGGCTTTCAACTTCCTTAACAAACACAGCGTAGGTTTTTACCAAAGGAAAGAAAAGAAATCAAAATTGCTGCCGATTTGAATGAAAAAAAATATCTTAATTTAGAATTTGCTTACAGGTTTATTAAAACCAATTCTAATAGTGATTCATACGACGTCATCAGTGGTTGAGTGGATAGAGCGTCTGCAACTGAAACGGAAGTTTCGGGTTCGATTTCCGGTCGGGTTAAACCAAAATGCTATAAAACTTGGTATTCACAGCTTGCCTGCTTGACATTCAGCATTAAGAGGGACAGTATGAAGCCTCCGCCGTGTGTAGTAGACAGGTGGGCAGATGGCAGCTTGACTTAAAGACCGAAAGGACTCTTCGCTGTTTCCTGGCCAAGGCAACTAGGTGAATAAAATGTAATTACAAAATTTTACAATTAGACAATGTGATGACGTAACACGTTTGGCCAAGGCAGTTTGCCATTTTCTGACCAAAAACATTTTTGAATTTTAGCCGCTTTAGACGAAATTACTGAAATATATTTAAAAGATTGTTTTACCAAAAAATTAAAAAGAAATTGCTGATGATGTTACAAAAACGAGCCAAAACAACATTCGATTACTTTTTTTTCTTCAAAATCTAAGTGTAGCAAGAATAGAGCCATTGACCAAAATTCAGCCAATTTGGATAATGGAAAAATAGCTTATATTGGACTTTAAGTCGGCTGATATAAAATTTCGATTAATAGCATTATTGGTAGTAAAAATTTTTTGCGTTTTCAAACAAATCAAATGGTATTGTATAAAGAATATTTTTGCCTAATTTGGTGCTGTTGCAACGATGTAAACCTAAACATGCTCACTCAGTTTTTAAATTTCGGTATAGAAATTTAAGTCAGCCTAGCCGATAAAAGCCTTGGTTTTAAGCGAAACCTGAGACCTAAGCAATGCTTCCTGAAAAGGAGTTTTATTTATTTTTACTTGTTAATATTTATTTTTGAAACATTGGTTAAAATTGGCCGTGGCTTATTAGTCTAGTTTTCGAATTTCCAGTTTATAGGTAGCTTATCCCGGATCAATGTTGCAGTTCAATAATTTTGAAGATGGGTTGACTTGCTGGTGATGGATTGCATTCTATTGAAACTGAGGCATCCAAAATTTTATCACTACACTTCTTGTCGGTAATTTGATTACCTCTTAATGTGATTTGAAGCTCGATTCCCGAAATGGAAAGATCGTCATGAATTTAGCATCGGCGATAGCTCAGTGGTAAAGCGTCAGTAAGTGGTCGAAAGGTTGCTGACACCATAGATCATTGACGTAGCCACGGAGGAAGGGGGCAAGTGGCCCGCGCCCTGTCCAATTGAAATGCCACTAATGACAAAAATGTGAAAACAGCTTATTGTTTCTTTAGCTTCAGTTTCTTTTAGCATCTTCGCGTACAACAGCACACGGGTAAAACAGTAATTACGAATAAGATTAACAACCATGGGGGCCGGGCCCTCTCTTTTCAATTTTTGCCAATCAATTTAAACGTATAACCCGAGTGAAATTAAGAGTATTTGTCCTAAAAGTTGCTACCTCAGGCCCCCATCTAACCTTTTTATCAACGTATTGTAATAATCAGGAACGAATTTACCAAATGGCACAGTGTGAGGGGCTACGCGCTTAAATGGTTAGACTTTTTTGGTCTTCACCTATATTTGGCAGAAAAAAGGTTGCGAAATTCCCCAATTAAGTGCCAGGAGCCTGGCGTAAATGTACTCCTAAACTGGTTATTTTTATGACAAAGCAATAATCTTTTAACTCTTTCAGGTACGGCGAAACTCGGAAAAAATGCTCAAAATGTATAAAAATTTAAATCAAGAATTAAAAAAAAGCTGTACAAAATGATCTATTAACTTAAAAACCGCATTTATTTTAAAAAATGTTTTTTTTTGCACTATCTGTATGAAAACGATGACGCCAAAAAATTGTTCAAAATAAGTCCCACCTTGCAGAATCGACAAAATTTGTCACACAAACAATCAGTATGAGTAACAATATTAGTTGGACCATACCGAGCGATGAACGGATACGACTGATTAGGAAGGCCGGATTTACTCCAAATCACATTGTCTTTGTTTGATGGCTTTTGATTTGAAGCGACAAGATTGGCGACAGGTACCTCATCACTTGACAAATATGAATCAGAAGAAGAGGTTTAATGAAATCGAGAAGTCTGCAATACACTTGAGCCTTCTCCGTCACTTGGGTACTATGATGCATCTGACTTCGTATCTGAAATTGAAATATCAAACTACGATATTTCACTCTCATTATTGACTGAACTTGTTCGTTTGTCTTCTCCAACAACTAAATCACGTAATCTAAGCGAAAGTTCTATTTTTATTGATCTTCTAGTCAAGCAAAATAACAAGTTTAGCTTTCCTATTCTGCAGATTACTTCAAATGAATTTGCAGAATAGAAGGAGGGAAGTGATGAAATAAGGCCAACTAGGTCTTCAAATCCGCTCTTCTAAAACTTCCTCTTTTAACGGCCCCTAAAAACTTGTTTTCTTGTAAATATTCTACTTTTTGTCATAAATTTATAATCGTATTTTTCAACTTGTCAAATATAAGCCAAGCCACTCATGATCTAACATTTCTGTTAGAATGCAAATTGGAGGCTGTTCAATTATCATAAAGACGCTTTTGCCATACTTAATTATATCAAATGACGTCATTGTAACGTCATAGCCCATTTTTGCATTGGATGTAACGCTTTGTTCTACCCACCTCCTTTTTGTGGCATTTTAGCATGATATTTGGAAAGACCTTTATTCTCTTTGATTTTGGCTGCTGCTAATACATGCCTAGCGTGCGTTTGAATTGCTCTAACTGCAAGGTGGTAGCACATTTTAGCACATCGCTTCTACTAACCATATTTTAGTGTTTTTCTTTCCCCAAAGGAAGCGGTGTTATCTATGAATGAAGCTTACTATTGAAAAGATGCAGAAGCTATTTCCTGAATAATTGACAGATTGTCGATCTCCCAAATATTGCTCAATTCTTAAAAGCCAATTTCACTTAAAGTCTGGGTTTAACTTTGATTTATGAGAAATTCCTAACATTTTGAAACTTCACAGCAGGATAAAACAATACGTCAATGTTATTAAAACACGCCGAGCGAAACGGGATGTTTCCTGTGCGGCTGAGCGTTTAAGCAGAAGAGTTTTAGTAAGTGCGTTAAAAGTGTCCCGTAAGCCCATTAACCAAAAGAATTGGTGGGTTAAAATATATGTCGCGGTACTTGAAAGAGTTAAGGAAGATCTTCGAGTGGCATATTATTTACTGCTAAAATATTGTACAAGGCAATGAATCTTACTCACCTCTTCCTGGGCAAAATCATTTACAAAATTTATCCCCAAAATGCAAGATTTTCAACGTGTTTTGGATTTAAATTGCAAGTACAATGAAGATTGAACAATTTAATTTTTTCAATTGGCTTTCAAATGCCAAAAATCTAGTTCTTTCAAGTGGCCCTGAAGACGTGCGAAATGTAATCCAATGGTATTAAAATAGCTTTTTTTTTCCAAAAAATTACAAAAAATTGCCCAACCACACCCCCGTTTGTGATACGTTTAAGTTGCGCTGGTTTACTCAACACATCTCGCACTTTAAATATTTTCGCTTTTAAACTTTTGGTTTGAGCACCCTCCCTTTAGTAAAATCTTGGTCAAGTGCCAAACCAGGCCGCCGCTTCTGATCTTCCATTTTACGATATCTCTGCCCCACAAAAAGTTCCTCTTTCGAAAAATTCTGATGACGTCATTGCGTGTGATTTATGGTTTGCCCCCCCCCAATCAAAAATCCTGGCTACGTCTATGCCATAGACGTAGCCAGGATTTTTGATCGGGGGGCCAAGCAGCAAATAACATGCAATGGCGTCATCAAAAGACGTCATCAAAAATGACATCATCAATACTAAGATGCAACGGCCGGTATCTGGTATGCATATTGCACATGGTTTAATGCATAGGCGTAGCCTGTATTTTGAATTGGGAGGAGGACTAAACCGCAAATCATGCAATGACGTCGTCAGAAGTTTTTGAAAAGAGGGACTTTTTACGGGACAAAAAATGAAAGATCAAAAGCTTGGCGTCTGATTTGGCTCGTAACCTGGTCTTGCTATAGAGGAAGGACTAGAACCGCAAGCTAAAAATTTTTCTATCCTATCAAAATTGGTAGACGTGGTTAGCAAATTAGTGCAACTCAAACATGTCGCAGAAGGGGCATGGCGGTGGGACCCCAGCAGCAGGGCGATTTTTTATAATTTTTTGGAAAAAAATGGATATTTTATTGCGATTTAGATCACATTTCGCACATTTTCAGAGCCATTTGAAAGAACAAAACAACCGATCAGTGGTCGAGTGGATAGAGCGTCTGCTACTGAAGCGGTAGACTCGGGTTCGATTCCTGGTCGGGTCATACCAAAGACTATAAAAACCGGTATTCACAGCTTTCCTGCTTGACGTTCAGCAATTAAAGAGACAGTATGAAGCCTCCGCCGTGTGTGGTAGACAGGTGGGCAGGTGGCAGCTTGACTTGAAGATCGAAAGGTCCTTTCGCTGTCTCCTGGTCAAGGCAACTTGGTGAATAAAATGTAATTACAACTGCGATAATTACAATTACAAAATTTTTGATGTTTGAAAGCCAACTGAAAAAATCACTCTCTTTATTCCAGGTCAAGTCCAAAACACGTTTAAAATCTTGCATTTTGGGGTTGAATTTTGTCAGGAAATCATAGTACATTGCTTTCTTTAACATTTTTAGCATGAAATAATGCACTCGAAGATTTGTTTTTGAAAATTTTTGTTTTGTCATGAAAATAACCAGTTTAAGGAATATGTACGACCAGGAGCCCAGGCACTCTCGATTCAACTTCAATAATTTGTTCAATAAGCATTTCCTCAAGCTACTTTTTTTCAAAAGCACTTTGCTGCGTGAAAACCGTCGAGATGGAGGTCGATTGTTGTTTAAAGTTGGTAATTTAAAGTTATTTAAAGTTGGTACATTAGATGCCATAAATGGTCTCTAATCATGTTATTGTAATATAAAGGTGGCTGGGGGCCTAAAACATATTATTGCATAAACAAGTTAGATGAGTGCCTGAGATTTCACCTTTTCATGTTTTAGAACAAAAACGCTGAATTTCTCCTGGCTTGTTCATTTAAATTGGTTGGTGAAAATTTAAATTGAGAAAGCATGAGGCCCCTGGTCGTCAATATTAATATTAAGTTATTGCTAATTGCCGTTGTACGCATGTACTGTTGCACCCCAAAAATGCTAAAAAAACTGAATAAATAGACTGTGTGTCATCATTTTTATCATTGGTAGCTTTTCAATTGGGGGGGTGGAGGGCAAAGGGCCCGGTCCTTCTGGCTATGCCTATGGTTCAATGATTACCGTACAAGCTTGCCCTCACTTCAACTAGAACATTTACCATAATAGAAATACCAAGCTTTAACACCAAAAAGAATTACTATAAGCTTAAAAACTAAAAATATGAATAAAATTAAGCTGAAATGAGGATAACATAGCAAATACGAGTTTTCGTGACGATGTAAGAAAACAAAAGTTACGACTGGGCAAATTGTCAGCCTCAAAATAAAAAAAACAACAAGGCAAATCTATCAAGGTGTCAACTGTAACATCAATGCTGCAATTAAATTGCAATGTACTTACAATGATGCAATACGTACACTGTTTGCGCAATGTACACAACCAAAGTACCGCGATTTGTCGACAAATAATATGCGTAGATATTGAAGTTGAATATTCCGTGACAATATTTTATCACTACCCGACATCGGTATGTATTTTTCTGTAAATACTATGCACAAAATCTAATATGGAATTGGTATGGAAGTATGGAAGATTGTCTTCCAATCCATTCATGAAATCTTTCATTTCATTCCATTCTGGCATCTTCCATACCGAAATTTCCGTTCCATTCCATTCCATTCCATACCATGCCCTGCCTCTGTTCTGGCATTCCGTTTCATTCGAGCAATTGGCAAGCGGACATAATTTATTTTGAAGACCGCTCGTACGGCACTCTTTTAGTTCATTATTTTCAGGTTAAATTTCTGTTATTTTTTGCCATGCCGTACTGTTCCATATTATTTGTTTTGTCTGAACAATACAGTTTAAGTTGGAGAATTTCAATTGTGGTTTGCCCAAAAGGACAGGGTGAAAGCTCACGGTAAAGGCTCCAAGAGTTTCGCTGGAGCACCTGCAGTAGCAGTATTACGGAGGAATTCTGTAATAAGCAACTCTATTTTTAAAATATGTTGTCCAAATCAGAGATGGAAACCGGTCGGGTTGACGGTGGGGTCGAGATTCTTCGACCGGCCGGTCAAGCCGGTTGAAAAACCGGTCAAATTCTCCTTGTTTGGAACCAAAAAACATCTAAACACCAACCAAAATATACTTATATATTTTATCATAAATAAAACTTTTTATAAAAAATCAGTATTAACAAATCACACCTTTCGAAAACGCTTGTTGAATGGTTTCAAGCTGTGACCATTAAGACATGCACATCCAGAGACGTATTTAGGATGGGAGTATTGTGCCAAGCCCCCCTCTTTGGGCCACAGCACAAACCAAAAAAGTACAAAATATACGTTAAAATCGCGTAATCATATTCTAATAAAGCATGCATGTAAAAGAGGCTTTCGCAACCTGGCATTTTAGCATCATTTTAATCAGCTTAAGGAGTAGAAGTGGCGCTGATTACAGATTTTTCAGTACATCTTGTGCTTTGAAAAGCTTTTCTCAACTTAAATTTACCACACTCTACACTGGGCAAATAAGACGTAGATCTTATTTTTTTTATTTCTTATTAGACAGGGCTTGTTCTGAAGTAGCAGCATTTCTACAAACTGCTGGAGCACATCATATTTCGAATGTTTTCTAGCTATGTTCCAGTGAGCTATATTAGTAAATCCATTCCCTTTTTTCGCCGCCTCGTTTCGTATTTTTTATTTTTGTAGTAATTTGCTTGCTTTTGTGGATTGTTACTTTGTGTAGGATTTAGAATGTTATTTTCTGGCCTATTTTCGCTTGCTGTCCCTTCCCTATCCGTAATTACGGAGTCGAAGTTTTTCATATTTTTGTCTATGGAAACATTACTGTTTGTGATTAGGTTTTCAAGCTTGTTAGACCAGGGACAGCGTTAGGGTTTAGGTTTAGCCTAGGTTACCGCATTGAGTGACTGTATTCAGTGTTTTAAGTTTGTTAACTGCCTTTTTTAATGATTCTTTGTATTATTTGAATAAGGATGTTAGCCCAAAATTAGTTGTAAATCTTCTTCATTTTCGTAATTTAGGCCTACTTGAAACTTTCATTAAACTTGCTGAACCATGCTTAACTTAAATTTTCTGGACTTTTGAATCTGTTTGCTAATTTTGTATGTCTGAACTTGTAAGCTGATATTGGAATTGCATTTGACCTTTTGAACTGACAATATTGAATCTTGGAGTTATTTTGGATAAATTTTGATAAGATATCTTCGACTGTTTTTGCTGACAGCCTAATTGTAGGGTTTCTGTGCCCCTGTAAAGTCAGTAGGCTAACTATTTGAAAGCCTGCTGCACAGAAACAAGCTAATGTCATAACAGTTTAGTGTTTTCAATGAAAATAACGGACGCGTTGCGTTTATCGGGATAGTTAATTCATTACCACTTCGTACTATGAATGAGTTTATTTATTGGTTTGACGTTTCGTCTCCCAAACCGGTAAGCTTCTTCAGAACAACTTGCAGTGCTGCCTTTGCAGTTACAAAAAGATATGAGAAAAAAACAACAGCATTAGATAGGTAACAGTAAAAACATACGAACATCACAATACTTGTACTATTATACCCAAAAACATTAAAATAATGGAGCCACAACATTACATAATATTAAAAATTATGTCACTAACAGCGTGAAATAAGGGAATGTTGAAAAATTATGTCACTAACAACGTGAAAAATAGAATACTTAAAAATTATGTCACTAACAGCGTGAAAAAAATTAATAAAATTCATAACAACTAGGCTGCTTTACTAACAGTTTGAGAAAGTCAGAAAAGGATCCATTGCAAAACATTATGTACTGGAAAAGGTTTTTAGCTGCACAGAGATGTATATTAATTGTTCCGTCCGTATATAAATCTCGGTGGAGCTAAAAACCTTTTCCAGTACATAATATTTTGCAATAGATCCTTTTCATACTTACTCAAACTATTAGTGACGCTGCCTAGTTGTTATGAATATTATTAATTTTTTTCACGCTGTTAGTGACATAATTTTTCAGTATTCCTTTTTTCACGTTGTTAGTGACATAATTTTTCAATATTATATAATGTTATTGCTGCATCATTTTAATGTTTTTGGGTATTATAGTACAATTATTGTGATGTTCATATGTTTTTACTGTTACCTATCTTCTGCTGTTGTTTTTTTCTCATTTATCTTTTTGTAACTGCAAAAGCAGCACTGCCGAAAAAAAGTTTAGTGTTTGCTGCTCGGCAACTTGCAAATAATCTGTCACAAACAGCTAAAAAATTGTTACTTCATTTTTTGGCCTTCGCATAATATGAAAGAACGATAATACTTCGCATAATACGACAAATAAATAAATCAACTGAGGATTTACAACTCAACGAACTGAATAAGAACGAAGAAATGAGGGTGACTGGGAAGTGAGCTCGCGCTCTTCGAGTCTCCAGCCACCCGCGTATGTGTCGAACCAGGCGGCCTGTAGCCGTAATCGAACTCGGGTCACAGTATTGCTTACACAATAATCAGCGCTCAGTTCCGCTCGGCCATGCTGCTGACACTGCGACCATTAGAAAGAACGTCCAATAATTTAGCTTGTGCCCTCCGGTGGTTTTTATGCTTATTTTCTGCACGTTTTGCGCTGCTCAAAACAGGTCTTTCAAAACGAAACTTAAATAAAAAAGGTCTTAAAATTGAGTCATTTTTGCAAAAAACGCAAAAGTTTTTTGCTTTTTTTCTGAGACCCCTGTCCAAAGTCACGAATTTTAACACCTCACCCATGCCCCCCACCGCTTTTGAAAATTTTTCATTTAATACATTGAACAGTGAACAAAAACCTTCGGTAAAAAAAACGGTCGACCGGGCCGGTCAGAAACCGGTCAACCGGCGATGATTTTGAAATTTACCGGTCGGGTCGGGTCGAGAAAATCCTGACTGGTTCCATCTCTGGTCCAAATGCCATTATTGTGAATTCATTGTCTTAGCTATTCTAGGGTTTTCAGATTTTTAACTTTTGTTTAGTCAAAATATTAGCAATGACAAAATTGACTACACTTTTTTATACAAGAAAAATTTTGTACAAACACGAGGCTTATTTTTGCTCAAAATTTAATAACAAATGAGGAAGAACAACGGAAAAAGAATAAATTCCAAACCAAAAAAGACACTAAATTCTGTACTGATTCAAAACAATAAAGCTTGAGTGGTTTTCTGGTATTGGCGAGCAAAATTGCAGAAATTTTGAGACTATAGAGCAGGGTGTCGAACCGAACCTGAACCCGAACCGTAAACCCAAATTAACCGTTTCATTTTGGTGAACCCAAACCAAACCTGAACCAGCAAAATTTTACTTCAGTGAACCTGAACCAAACCTGAACCTTCAAAATTGTGCTCAAGTGCACCCGAACCGAATCTGAACCCCTAACAAAAGTAAGAATATATTTTTCCATATGCGGATGCAACTGGCGCTGGTACACGCACAATAAGAGCAGTGGTGATCATCAACAGAATCAGTGATTTCTTTTTTTTTTCTGGACGAAACGAGTAACGACAGTTAAATTTAAAGTCAATGAACCCGAACCGAACCTGAACCAGTAATATTTTACTAGAGTGAACCTGAACCAAACCTGAACCTCGAAAATGGTGCTCAAGTGAACCCGAACCAATTCTGAACAGCTAAAATATTTTGAGGAGCTAAACCTGAACCCGAACCGTTATTTGAAACGGTTCGACACCGCGCTATAGAGTGCAACTGCGCACTGCGCAGGTAAGAAAAAAACGTTTTGGCTCTCGTTCAGACAAAAATTAGTGCTCGCTTTTTCGCTTCCCGTAATTTTACTATGCTGCAAAAGCAGCTAAAAAAGCGTTTGCAAACAAATAGTCTGTAAGCTGAAAATTCTGATAGCTCTAGAAAAAAAGTTCGTTCCGACTCTCGGGGGGCTACTTTTTGAAACTAAATTTGAAAAATATTTTGTCACACCAACTTTCAAAAAAAAGGTCTCCACTCGAAACCCTGCAGTATTTTTTGATCCGACCTTAAATGTGGAAAGCGGATGAATACAAGACAAGTGACGTCAGAGCGACGCAAGCCAGAAGTTAGTTACGGTTCAGACAACGCGTCCAATTGAAGTGCTTGAAAAATAAATTCGTCATTGCAAAACTGCCTACGTCATTCTGACGCCACTGTAAAAACGCGTGCGTATACAGGGGATTTCCCCAACTGGCAGTCTATTTTCTAAACTGCATTATATTAGTTACTAAACTGTTCTTTTAATCATTCCTTTAAGCAAAAGTTATTCAGCAAATTACCATCAATGTAACTATAAAACTTCACTTGAACAGCAGTATCTCGCCGCGTTTCACATCGTCAAATTGCGGGCTTAAGGATTGCGAGTTTGGTGACAGCTTTAAGCTAAATCATATTTGCAGCATGTTTAAACAGAATAATTTTGTCCTGTGTTTATGAACAATACTTCAAGTAGCGTCCTGTGTTTTTGATAGTTTTTTGTATTTACACATCCTTCAAATTGCCACGCTACGGACTAACGGTAAAAGATTAAACACGACGACAATCACTTATTTAACTAGTCAATCAAATAGTTATTTCATTTCTTCATCTAACTTCTTCATCTTTTCCATTCGAAAATTGGGTATTGGGAAATTAGCTTCTCTTCTACCACGTTTGACGAAATATGGCATAAATTTTCTCATTATCATTGCGATTGGAAGCTTGATCACTGAATCTATTGAGCAAAAACAGTGATGACATTAGAATACAAAATCAGAAGGCAGCCTTAATTACAGTTCGATGGCTACGAGGTAGACACATGTCCTGCTGCTACAACATCCAAGCCCTGGTTTAATTCAGCAAGAAAAACAGAATCATTTGCGCTAGATATTGCTCTGCAAAAGGAATGCAAAGCACAACGAGAAAATTCTTACCTAATTTTGAGAAACCTATCACATTGCAAAATGCCACTAAACGCAACTACCACAGACAGATGGTTTGAACCGGTATGTGAAAGTGGGACCACAAAAGGGTATCTATCAACTATTAATCCATGGCACCCAGCTTTATCAGAAGTTTTAAATATGTACTGTAAAATGAAACTGTGGTGTTGGTATAATGAAAATGCAATGGAGGATAACATGGTAATGTCATATTGATAGGGGGTTCCTTGCAATTTTCAAGCAAGGCAAGTGTTCTCATACCTGCTCTTAGAGATCGGGCTGTAATCAAACATGTGTTTTTTTGCTTTCGATAAAGAACTGCGGGACTTCTTTAGTAGGCCTACAAGTACCAACAGTACTTTTCGAAAATTGTACCGAAATACCGTTAGATAAAGATTCCAGTTCATTCCACATTTAAAATTTATCTGTTGCTTTGATCACATAAAGGAATGAAAAAGTTCTTCATTAAATTTAGCATAGCACTAATTTTGAAGTACCAATTGCCTAACATACTGTGGTCCAGAGGTGGAGTCGAGGACACAAGGCTCGAGGCCAAGGCCAAGAACACAAAAAAATCCGAGGCCAAGGCCAAGGACAGGAATGCTCGAGGCCAAGGCCAAGGACCAAGAACACAGCCGCACAGAGATCGCGCCATGCTTATTGTGTCGGTAAATCGCAAACTGAATGCTGAAATCTTGGATTTCATGGAGCCGTTTCGCAAGTTGTGCGAAACGTTGCAATACAACACGAAACCAACGATAAACTTTGCTGTCCTCACGTAATACAAAGCGATGGCTTTGTCGCAAAGGTCAACCAATGACAGCCCAGTAATATCGACCTTGAAAGACGAGTTTCGATCGTTAATGGATGAAAAATACTATGGTTGTTTAAGAGCACACCACTGGCTCGCCACTTTCCTTGATCCTGTTTTCAAGCGTTTCCAATTTTTGCCATGCCAAAACGTTGAGGACAACAGTTTTAAGCGGCGGCTGCTCCGTGACATTGACGACTGGGCGCTGGAGCATATGGAAAGGACAAGGGTTGCATCGGGTCCAGCGGATGTCTGCCCTAAAAAGCGCCAACGACTGGATAGGAATGACGATCCATTTTCCGACTTCCGATAGCTTGACGGCGCACAACCACAAACCGAAAATGGACAGAATAATGCAACGAAGGAAGAGTTACGTCAGGTGAGTGTTACTCTTCTATATTTAAGATATATAAAACTTTATGAGATAAAGTCAATTTTGATTGACTGTTTTCTGTAGAGTACACTTTAAGCAGATACTAAGATTAAAAATGATACAGGGTAATGTAACTTGACCTAGGTTTCAATAAGCCTCCTACAGTCCAATACAATAAACAACTTTCTTCTTCACAAAAGCTACAGGCATATAAAGTGTACAACAGAGGGACATGCACCACTACCAACCTATTGAGTTTTTGGAGAGCAAACAAAGGAGAATTTCCAAAGCTGTCCAAAGTTGCTAGAAAATTGCTGGCAGCGCAGTGCTCTAGCGCTCAGTCGGAACGCGACTTTTTCTCCTGCGAACTGACAATAACAGAAAGGCGGACATTGCTATCTCCAGAAACCGTGGAGGCAATAGAACTACTGAATTCTGCTTACAATTGATTGATTTATTTGTGTGTTTTTGTTTTGTTTCTTTCTAAACAATACAACTGGTTTGCAGCACATTATCATCCAAATATCTAGCATAGCCTTCTTCATGAACAGAAAAAAACTACTGTTGGGCCGAATCGGGATTCCTTATGAGGCCTCAGTTTCGGGTCGGGTTCGGGCTTACTTCTTCGGGTTCGGGTAGGGTTCGGGCTGAGCGAACTCGGCCCGATTCCATCTCTGGTACGAAACAAATGTGGCGGTATTCAACAATGCATTGCGGTAGCACTAAATGTAATTGCCCTCAAAAGTCAGCGTTGCCCCTTAAAGTAATTAATGCTTGTTCGCAAGTAGGTAGATAGGACTATGTGTTTGAATTAAAATTGCTAAAACATATAAGTCAATCAAAAGTTAGCGCAATAGCCTAGTATGAACTAAATTCAAAAGTTTCGGATAAATTTAAAAGCCCCATTAATTTTGGCTACTGACATACTCATTTAAATTTTTTTTCGTTTGCCTAGTTTCGATGAGTACGATATCAATCAACTTCCTTTTAATCACAGATTTGGCGAATGACAAAGTGCTATAAAAAAAATTGAAAACCGTTCATTACATTTAGCCAAAGTTTTTAGTCATACTTTCCGTGTATTGTTTATTGCTGTGCACTTTCTGCAAAATAGCGGAAAAAAATTAAGCAATAAAAAATCGACTTTTGAAACATCAGAGGAAATGACAATTAATGATGTGATAAAAAAACAAAAATTTTTTAAAGCAGTTTTTGACGCATCACCGTAAATAAAATATTGATCAGTGCAAATACAATCTACTGTACAGTATACATACCACTGTGAGTGTACGAACCTTAATGATTATGCTGTAACAATAATAACAAATTTTAAATTACATCTTCACGAATAAACACCCATACGATAAAAAAAAGATGTTTGTACAAATGAAACAAAAAGCAAATAGTTTTGTAACGCAATTACTTTGACTTTGTTCTTTAATGATTTAGATTTAGACAAGTTATGTGCAAAATTTGAACCGCTTTTTACGTCATAGCAAAAATGACGTCGGTTTTGCCAAGATTAGCCGTCGCGTCGCTATAATGACGTTATCAATTTGACAATAATTTTTCAAAAAGTTTTGGTGAACACTAACCCTCATGCCAAATTTGGTGTTCCCTTGACCTCCGGTTTAGGTGTTAGAAAAGGAAGGGGGCATTTTTGCCCAACCCTCCACGTAAAATGCGTTGATCAAATAACCTGTGCAAAGTAGGGTTAACGTAAATTACGATGAAAAGCAGTCTAAATTGAAAAACAAACAAAATGTCAAATCAATTATCACATCTTTTAAATTTGGCCAAGCAGTTTACTTGTACTGCAGTGGCCCAGCATAACAAAAGCGACATACAAAGCCTAAAAAGATTGTGATACGCTAGTGTGATTAAACAGCCATGAATGAATGAATTTTAAAGCAAAGTTTTTCAAAGAAGGAGAATAATGAAACTTCAAGCATACTGATGGTAAAAATTTGTTGCAATTATTTCTCGTTAATAAAAGCTATTGCTTCTAGCATTGTGATTCTTTCGCAGTTTGATAATTCTGCTACTAACAGTATTAACCGCCACACATTTGTTTGAAGTTTTGATATTTGCGACGACAAGCTTCCACCAATTTGTCAGGAAGGGAAGAGAAAAGAAACGGATTCATTGCGCTGTTGATTGGGAGCAAAAAAACAGCATTGATCTGATAAACAATGTCCGAGAATTCAACCACGAGTCTCACGTAAGCCATAATGCAAATTGGAACCCAACAAAGAAAATCAGTTGCTATGATCCGAGCGATGCGTTTCTGCATTTTGTTAAAACGGTTTTGCGTCCTGTTATTTCTCAAAGCTGCGGAGGACCTAGTTGAATGTATGTAAATCATATAATAACTAACAGCAATAAAAAGAAAGCATAAGAAGTTAAGAGTAATAATTGAAAGAGTAAATTCCTAAGACTTTTCCCCATAAGCAACATAAAACCGTGGCATACACACACTTGTTTCACCATAATATCCAAAAAACTTAAAAGACAACTTATCAGATGAAGCGTTTTCACAAAAAACCATTACAGATCGGAAATCGTTATCCATAAATTTAATTGAAATATTGGTTAAAGCAGCATATCTACAAGCAAATGGCTTGAGTTTGTTAATGTCCCAATCTCCATTTCGGAAAGCATTTGTATAAGAAAAGCTGTGGAGAAAGTATTGCAATGTCAAGCTTGACATGGGGACAGTGCTAAGGGCAAAAGAAAAAAGCCACGCCATTCCTACAAAAAATTTCCAAGGACGCATAGAAAATGACAAGGATTTTAAAGTCTTAGTTACATTTTTTAACCTGAAAGCAGTCAAAATTACCATTAGAAAGCAGGAGGTTTCACTTGAAAGAACAGCTAGACTTCCAATAATAGAGCACTTTAGGCTTGAGCGCCATTCGTAATCAACATTACCGTATACCCCAGAGAATAACGCATCATAAGCTGCAATAGTAAGTAAATAAATTCCCATTATGAAATCTGCAATTGAAATATTCAATATTATTACATGATGAAACCTCAAGCTGTCCCCAGCTTGATTCTTTATGAGACCAACAGCTGTTGTTATGATAACGTATATATTTCCAATTATGACTACAAATCCCATTACCCAAAATGCAGATTTTATGGCTAGGTTAGCTATCATGTTGGTGTCAGATGAAAAGATACTTTGATTTTTTAATGCACCGAAACAACCTTCTTCATCAGAAGCATCATCACAGTCTATATTTCTATCGCATACCTGCTGTATATCAACACTGACGTTACCAGAAGCCTTACATTTGAAGCGTTTTGGGCAGAACAACTCATCAAATCCTCTAGGACAAGAAGGTATATTTATATACTGCCAAGCTGGATCTTCAACACCGTCACAGTAGCGGTCGCCCATAAGAAAAAAGGAATGACATGAGTCATTGCAGAATAGAGGTGGATTTAAACATTCACATTCGTCTCTATAGTCTTTGCATTCAGGTCGACCATCGCATTTAATTGCAATACTTGAAACGTGGAATTTTGTAGGACACTCAATAAACGGATTTTTATTATCGTATACAACTTTGAGGTCGCTTTTATCAAATAAATCATGCCATGGCATTTGATTGTCATTATCAAAGCATTGAAATGCTTTACCTTCAAATTTAGATTTGCACATTGCACTATCAAAATATTGCTCACAAAGACATTCATCAGACATATCATAACAATCATTCACACCGTCACAAACCTGTCCAAGCAAAATTAATAAACGCTTATCCAAACACTGAAAACAAGCATTTTCGTTAGTAAAGCAAAAATCTGTATTGTTATCGCAATGGGCCAAGTTGTCATATAAGTTGTTTTGGGGTAAAACACACTTTGCGCATTTGAAACCAGCTTGGTTTGTAATTTCATCGCTGCCGTCAAAGCAATCGACGATACCATCACAAAATTGAGAATGAAAAATTAGTTGATTATTAGAGCACTGAAAAACTTTCTTGCAATCCTCATCATCACATAATGATGTGCAAATTACAGATGATTCGAAACATTTGCCATCCACACAAACAGTAAAATTGGATTCGTAACAAGTCGAATTATCGCAGCGAGGGAATCCCATATCATTGCATTCAGATATATCGCGCAATCTATGCAATATAACCCTGCCGGAACTACCCCAGAATATTCTTTTATCGGGGCAGCGAACAAATCCTTGAACAAGTGTTTGTATTTTCAAGCAACCTTCAAAAGAAGTGCATGTCCCATCAGTAATACAGTCACACGCCACTTCTCCACGATGCTCTAGACAACTGCAGCCAATTTCGTCTGTTGCATCTGTGCATTGGGGCCTTCTATCACATTTTGCTGTAAATTTTGCAATCATTAAATTATATTGTAATTATAATTGTTCAGTTGTTTCATCTTATTTACTTGGTTGCCTAGAATAAGACACAGCGAAGAGATCTTTTGGTCTTCGAGTCAAGCTGCCACCTGTTCAGTTGTTAACCACACACGATGGGGTTTTACACTATCTCTTTTAATTTCTGAACGTCAAGCAGGAAAGCTGTGCAATTCTGCATACCAATTTTTATGGTATTCGGTTTGATTGAACAGGGAATCGAATACTGTTATGTTTTACCTTTTAAAATAACTCGTATATGTGCTACTAGTAAGCAATCATTCTAGGCTAAAGATATTAATTAAACTTACGGTACCGCTACTACAAATTTTCATTTTCTGCTTTAATTTATGACCCTATTCAACTTCTTTTCCAGCGATTTAAATATGTAAAAAAAATAGTTGGGTTTATTATTTGCGGATTGATTGACCAGAATTAGAAATCAAAAGAAAATTTTACCCGAACAAAAAGTGCGTTGAATGTCTCTTTATTGTTACTTCTTAGTTAATTATTGCTTTATTCCCCAAATTTTTTGCCCCAATACTACTTGCATTTTTAATATTTCTAAAATTGTTTGCTCTTCGAACTATCAAGGGATACATTATTTACAACAAGTTTACTCACAGCCATCTGAACAGCATGTAGATCGGTCCTCCCCCTTTCCGCTCCATTTACAGCCAAAGTTTTTCTTTTTGTTACAACCGCAGGGGTTTTTTAAATAAATTGGGCACTTAGTGCAATTATCTTCATCTGTACGTGCTAGCCAGGGGCAGTCTATCCGTCCGTCGCAATACTGATGTTCATGCCACGGGCATGGTATATTTCTGAAAAAAATATACATTCTGGACAAAATGGTTTAAAAGCCATATTTAACATTCTTTTTAACTCTATAAGGCCCAAGAGGGGGTCGAAACAATTGAAACGATCCCCTTCTTCACCTATTTTGCAATTTTGTTACGTAGCAGTAACGCTATGATCATGAAGTTTCCTGACTTTTCCTAAAATTTACTACTTGAACTATCATTTGCAAAACCATGCATTACCCTATGACAGATAGATTTGGAGTTATGAAACAATTTAAGGTTGACTCGGTGTTTTTGGCAAGATTTGCAGCAATTTGGCGTAATCCTATTTATTCCCGTAGTTCATTCATAATTAGCAATAAAGTTGGAGTCCTGGAGGGCACATTTTGAAATCCTTGGCCTTGGTTTCGAGCATTGTGTCCTCGACTCCACCTCTGATTACCAATTTCGAGTGATTTCTCGAACAGTAATTGAGCTAAGAACGTAAACTCAGCAACATCTTGAACTGTATTGTTTCACTCCTTTTTCTCAAGAAACACAAACAAAAGACCACATTTTTGATTTTGCCTGGAGCGTAATTTTCACACCACAATGATATCGAGAATTTTGAACTGAATTTCTTGTAAAACACTTTGGTAAATGTGAATACGTAGGTAGAACTGACAAAAATTATTGTATCGTAGTAAAAGCATTATTTCATCTTCTAAACAAAACTGTTCTTGTTTTGTTTGGCGAAATCATAAACTATCGGTTTTGCTAATGGAAGTTAAACTCCAACAGACACAAAAAAAGGATCAAACAAACGGCAATTTTCTTATTTTTGGTTTTTGGCTGCATACTCGTATTTTTCTTCATCTTTGTTGAAGAAAAAACATGACAAAAATGCAAGTGAATAAATAGTTGTACGAGATAACGCTTTTTTGTAGTTTTTTTTTTTTCTATTTTGATTGTTTGTTAGTTGACAAAATAACGAAATGCCAAGCATATTGAACACTTGCTTTTCAAGCAATGAAGTACATTGTAAGAAGGTACGGTATGCCTTTTGTGGATGACACAAAAGCGCACTTCTTTAGAAATAATTTTTGGTTTCGGTGCTGTGACGTGACTATTTAGAGATAAGAATGATGAACCACACGCTCCGCGTCTGTCTAGCCACAACAAAGGCAAGCACCTTCTTTGGTTCGTTTTTGGTGGTGCAGTAGCGCACTTCTATTAGCATTAAGCAAACTAGTGCAAATTAGAGTATCATAGACGGGGCTGAGCTCTCAGTCGCCAAAGGCCATGCGGATCTAGAGACAAAGCCTCCAGTCGATGAGCAATTTTTGTAACTTTTCGGCCAAAATTAACCGTTTTAGCTCTATTTGGATCACATTTTTTATGTTTTTACAACCTTTTGAAAGAACTAAATTGCTAAAATTGAAGGTATTTGCAAGAATGAAATTTTCCAGCCCTCCCAGCCTCCCTCCACCACTACTTACAGGTGAAGGCCAAAACACGTTTAATCGCTTGCACAACGCTTGCATTTTGGATTAAATTTTCTGAGGTAGCTAAGCGGAAACTGCAGCTCCTTTGGTTGCGACAGTGCTCATAGGTCGTCAAAAACATCTTTAAATGCATGCAATTTAGGTGAAATTTCTAAGTAACTTGGCTAGGGGGGCTGAAGCCCCGTTTAACCTACTGGTTACTTTGCAGCACATGACTATGGTGTAAAAGCCTAGGCTTACAAACACATCCTACAAGATTGCCCTATCTAAAAACCAAAATGTCCTTTAATTGAAGAAAAAAAATCCCGTTTAAGGGACTATTTTTAAAGGTCAATTTTTGATCGGAATTTTTTCCTGTTTTCTTTGTTTCCACCACACTAATATAATATAATAAACACTCTATACTAACAAGAGCTGAAAGGCCCGGTCTACACTAGGCTTAAACGCACGAGTGTATTGGTAAATTTATTTTATACATATTAATTCTTAGTTAGTTAAGATAAACTAAAATGTTGTGCTCGATCGTACGCTTGTGATTTTTGACATGCTGTACACCCGGCTTTACACGATTTGCAATACGATTTTTTTTGTTAGGAATGTGTAATGTACTGTGTCGTTATAATCAATCGTAAGTCTTTTGATCGGGCCGTAACGCGTTCATCTCTGCTGCAGGAGGTCTGAGATTCAAACCTCGGGCCGGTCAAATCGAGCACAGTGTTGCCAATAGCTCGCCACAGCTGCGACATTTCTTCGAAAGAAGCTGTTTTGCCTGGGCACACAGACGTGAAAAGGGGCCCACAAACTCGTAACACGCTTCGGCGTATTACAACAAGTATAATGAAAGAAGCTAAAATTATATCTCCTGCTAACATTTTTTAAATTTCTATGTTTTTTATGCAGTAAACCAATGTTTTTAAAATAATTATGCTTTACTCGCCTTTTTTCGTCGACTCCTTCCAGGCAATCGATTTCGCCATCGTTTACTTTAGTCTTTTTAATGCAGTAAAATGGTGAAAAACCATTATCTCTTCCACCCTGTCGATCAGAGGTGCATCGAAATTCGTCATCAGAACAAACACAACCGAGCTCATCTGATCCATCCTCACAATCCGGAGTTCCATCGCACACCCAAGATCTTTTAATGCAATGCGCTTCATTTGCTTGAAATTTAGAGTTGTTGAATTTTCTGTGACAGTCGCAGCTGAAGAAAGATTGTGTGCATTCCGAAGCATGGCAATTCCCTTTATCAAAAATATCGTTGTTTAAACATTAAGATTAGTCACAAAGACATTTTATGTAAAATTACAGTAGATCATGGATGCAAAATTTAGAACTTTCTCGACATTTAGATTTACTGTAACAGATAAAAAGCTTTTGGACTCTGAGAGAAAGGAAAAAAAAAAAAAAACGAGAACAGTTGACTTCAGTTTGCGGTTATTTACTGTTTCATATGAAAAAAATCAGACCTTGGGCAGCTGTTTTTTTTTTTTTTTAGTATAGCTGACTACAAATATTTTTAAAATAAATCACAATCAGAAAATTTTACGTTAAACGAGACGGCGGTTTGTCATAATTAAACATTAATGATCATTTTATATTTATTTGCATTTGATCACAGTTTTGTTATACGATTGATAGTAATTTGCAGTCATTTTGCCTTAATGCAATCGCAAAGCTACAGGCGGCCAATAAATTGGTTAGAATTCCTTGGTGATTAATTTCAAGTGTACACAATTTGCCCTAGAATCAAAACTTATTTGCAGTAAAAAGAAGTTTTACTGCAATTGTATTGAGACTTCAGAACGCAGTAACTGAGAATTAAGTAGCTGAAGAGTCGGAATCAAATTCACGTAAGTTACTTAAATGCAATAAGAGTGCTTTATAACCACTAAGAATTTTACGGGCTTGATTACTCACTTGTTTGAAGTTGCTCGGAATAAAGTGACGTATATCCTACAATAATAAAAATGCATCAATTTATACAAAAAAAACAGAGCCAGGATAAAATGAATCATTCTATTTCGAGACGTTTCGACTTAAACTAAAGTCATTATCAATCTATAAAAATCATGACGTTAGAATTGTAGAAAGACCATCAATATAGACCAAAACGATAAACCGGAGGTAGCAGTTAACAACCGGGTCAGGGGTAAAATCTAAAACTAAACCAAAATAGAAATGGAAAAAACATGTTGGTAATTTGCCACAGATAACCCAAATTTAATGAATTTAAGTAAAAAAAAAACCTTCTAACCACGATGGTTAAAAAATAAAAAAAATTACAAAACTTACCTTGGGTATTATAATTTCAAGTGAAGACCTGGTTATTAACTTATCTCTCTTTAAATCTGTACTGTACTCTCAATAAAATTTGGCGCTAAATTCAAAGATCTACAGGTCAAACTGGCAACTCACTTACAGTTTAGAGACAAGACTAATAACTGAACTAATCAAGTACACTTATGGAACAGTAAAATTTTCAAGAACTAAGATGTTTAACAAATCAGAGCTCTAAAATTTCTCTCAAAAAATTAACGGTGCTTACTAACCTGTGCACTTTTGCATTTAAATCATAAAGGTAGTTAAGTGATACGCAAAATATTCAGTAATTTTCATAATATGACATCATAAAGAGACAAGGTCAAGCGGAAAAAAAAAAAGGAAAGGAACATGCGACAGACATTAATTCCAAAAGAGAGGGTAAAAAAAAAAATACTAATGGAAGGGGAAGAAAGGACAAAAAAAAAAAACTTAATAGAATTGACAAAATGTTCGAGCCACATTAGCTATTGAAAAAGATTTTTATAGATAATGATATTGATAAAGATTTTTATAGATTGATAATGACTTTAGTTTAAGTCGAAACGTCTCGAAATAGAATGATTCATTTTATCCTGGCTCTGGTTTTTTTGTCTAAGCTCTTCACATCGTCCCGTTATTCTGCTCCGAAGCATCAATTTATGTTTTATAATTATTGCACAATCAAAAAATTTTTAACATCACAGTTATTTTCTAGAGTTTCTATGTGTTACAATGAGAAACTTGTATGGACAAAGCTGATTTAGCAAACAAAACAAATGGTTCATCATATTTTGATTTCAAAGATTTTTAAACTTCACATGTGTTCGTAAAGTTTTAACAAGGCATTTTAAAATTTTTTCAAAATCTCCTTAATTTTTAGCTTTCAACAGTATATTTTCTACCAATTACGTAGACTTAACGTGGATTTACACAGTATCCGTTTATTGTCCACTTTTTGCCGTTTTGTACGTTTTTTCCTTTCCATGAAATAGTATGTTCTTTCTCGTCCGCATTTTTATGTCCATATTAGCATCAACCACAATATCACATAGTGAACAAAATTGCTCTCATCGTTCATGCACAAAGTTTTTTAAATAAATTTTCTCACTATGTAACTGTGCGGATATGGACTTGGCATTGGTAATTTTTGATTTTAATTTCTACCACTAAATGGCGCAATAGCTTAAATTATGAATAGTGGTAATATTTTGTAATTTCTTAACCCAGAACAATGGTGTTAGAGTTAGAGTTAATTTATTTGGCGAACAAAAAACAAAATAATGATTAAAAATGCTCATATTATACTAATCGCCGCAGGTTTCATGAGAAGTCCAAGTGATGACTTGTGAGCACCTTCAAGAGAAGAGGTGATACATGAAACCTGCAGGGTCAAACACAAAGGAAGAAATAAAACAAACAAGAAAATCATACAAACTTAATCGATTTAAAAAATTCGATTAGGCCAGCCGGTCATGAAGAAGGAAGACTAAGAAGAAGGCAAGCAGACTAAGAAGAAGCCAATCAGTCAGAGTATTCCTCACTGTGAACGAGATCCAAACCATTACGCTTTGTAATGTTCAGTGAAATATTTTTTTAAATTGATTTCAAAGCTGTGTAAGCTTCGGCAGTTTTTGATATCTGATGGAACTTTATTCCAATGTTTGGACCCAGTAAATAAAATAGGTTGACAGCAATTCGATGTTTTAACCAAAGGGGGACAAATGTCGTCAGATCGTCTCAGGGATCTCCAGTGCACTGAGGAGTTTAATCTAAAGGAACCTTCAAAGCAGTTTAGAAGTTTGTTATGAAAAAATTTATGAACAAAGCAACACCCTTTAGCCTTAAACATATCTTGAATTTTCAAAATTTGATGCTTTTTGTAAATATCATCACAATTAGATTTATAGTTTCGAAAATAAATTAACCTTAAAATTTTATTGCACCATTTCTGCAGATTTTCCAAAAATGCAAGATTGTTGTTGCACCAAGTTGTAATACAATAGTTTAAATGTTTGCAAGCAAAGGAATAGAAAAGCGCGAGTAAACAGGAGCGTGTGAGATAGTATCTAGATTTATAAACGATTGCTGAGCATGCGCGTAGTTTATTTAAAAGTTGCTGCATATGTGATTTCCAAGAAAGATTGTTAGATATCAAAATGCCCAAAAACTTAAACTCGGTTACTTCGCAAATCGGTTAATTCAAATTTTTTGAATTTTTATGTACTTTATGAGGTTTTGTCAAGAAAATCATATACTTCGTTTTAGTAGGATTGACAATCAGTTTATGTTTTGTCAACCAACTAGAAACAATTTCCAATTCTTTATTTGCAGATTAGATCACTTCAGCCCGCTTTTCCCCGGAACAATTATTGTCGTATCGTCTGCGTACTTGAGTAACTCGCATTTCGTGTTGAGGAAAAGGTCATTTCCGTAAATCAGGAAGAGAAGAGGGCCTACAGTAGGCCCCTAGGGGACCCCTGACGTTACTGATTTGAAAGTGGACAGAGTATCGTGGATAGAGACCGGCTGGGATCTGTTATATAAATAACTTCTAACCATGAATGAGATACACCTCTAAAACCATAATGGTATAACTTATTCAGAAGTATACGATGATCGAGAGTGTCAAAAGCTTTGCTTAAATCAAGGAATGCCGTTAAGGCTAATTTATTAGCCGAAAAATATTTGGTTAATTTCTTTATAAGTCATGCGCAAGCTAAGGAGGTTGAATAATTTGGACGGAATCCAAATTAAAATTCTGAGAAAGCATGGTTACGGTTGAGAAAAAACAGCATTCTTTTATGCATTGCTTTTTCTAAAATTTTTGAAAAGGTGTTAAGTAGACTAATAGGTCTGTAATTATTCAAATCTGTAGAATCACCTTTTTTAAAAACAGGATCAACTTTTGCTAATTTAAACCTCGAGGGAAATTTTTCTGTGTTAAAAGACTGGTTAAAAATGTGGGCCAAGACTTCCAGAATAGATTCAGGCCAAACTCACGCAAAAGTTTAGAAAGGATACCATAGCATCCCAAAGAGCTTTTGGGTTTTATAGTATAAATTATGCGTTTAATTTCTGGGGCAGTCATAGGACCAATAAAAAAGGAACTATGGCTGTTGAAATTAGTAAAGGAAGTAGTAGATGAGGATTGAGAAGGCTGGTTTTATGCCAGCACGTTTTTTGCAATAGCTGAAAAATGCGAGTTAAAAGCATTCGCTATGTCCTGCGTATTTGTTAGTTTAGCGTCATCGACTTCAATACAATTTAGCGAACTGGTCATTTTGGATCGACCAATAATCTCATTTATGGTTTTCCAAAGCAATTTTACGTCATTGCGATATGACAGTAATAAATTCTTGTAGTAGTTAGCTTTTTTGGTTTTTATTACTCGTTCATAGTGATTTTTAATTCTACTATATTCCAATTTGGATTCGGCATTGGATTTGCGCAAGTGCTTGTAATAAGGTCTACGCTTTAGTTTTTGAAGTAATCGCAGTTGATTATCAAACCATGAATTTGATTTTGATTTTGTCACGTTTTTGAGTGAAATGGTCTCGTGAAAAATCGAATTAAAAGCGTTTTGAAATTTAAATAAAGACAGGTCAGAATTGGTTTCAGCGCAAATATCAGACCAATCAAATGCATTTAATTGATCGCGGAAATTTCCCAAAACCGAGTTGAAGTCCCTAGTCTGTTTTGTAGGGAACGTTGTACATGAAAAAGGAAGTTTAGTGCACTGCAAGATCGCGAAGTGATCGGAAACAAGATCGATTATGATAGCCCTGTTTATGGGATGTTTTAAATTGTTTGTCCAAATATTGTCAAGTAAAGTCATGACTGTAGATTTTTTGGTAGGTTTGCTGATTAGTGGGATGTGGCCCAATTCAAACATAAGATCACTAAATATATCAGTATGACGATCAGAGTCCAACAGATCAAAATTAAAGTCACCCATTAGATATTGAAGCTTGTTTTCTTTTTTCACTATGTTAAGTGTCTCCTTTAATATGGAGATAAAGGCATCAATTGCACTATTAGATTTGTTCGGAGGACGGTATAGAGCACCGCAAATTATATTAAGATTTCCCAATTTCAATTCAATAAAAATAGATTCAAATATTCCTTCTTCGAATTTCTAACGATCGTTTCTGATCCAGTGAGTTTTGGTTTGAAGCACATAAGCACCTACGCCCCCTTCCTTAGTTTTGCTGCGGTTTTTCGAATCGAAGTTATAATAGGGGAGGCACAGATGAGGCCCCTGTTGCCCATTTCTTAACCATGTTTCTGGGATGCCCAGGAAAATAGGTGATGTTTGGAGAGATTTCAACTGTAGAACAAAATTATTAAACTTTTTCGGATTTCCTAATGAGCGAATATTCAAACATAAAAAGGTGAAATAATTTCTTTCAGATTCTGGCATCATCACCTTAAAGAATTCTGCGTTCATGCACGGTCTGTTAACTAAAAACATTTGTGAGTTTGAAGCGACTATACTCTGATCGACAATTTCATTTAAAGAACCATCGAAAAAATTGTTTAGGTTATCAGAATCTCGGTCACATTGAAAGGGATAACAACTAGCTTGAGGCATCTCAACAACAGTCAGCATGCAAGAAAGGAAAAAATACGGGCACACAATGCAAATATAATATAGAATTTTTGGATTGATAAGGAGAATAATCTAGCCATTGGAGAGAGTTTCCAAGATGTTAATACAGTACAAATTTATAACGCAGAAACAAGTATTGGTTAGCAAACTACAAGAAGACAACAACATTATCTGTTTAAAAAGAATTGCTATTAACCTTGGGCTTAAATTCCAAGGCTGAATTCTCCCCAACGCAGCCCGGACCCGAATATATAAAGATACGCAAGTACAGTAAATATAATACCATACCCGCATCCCTAAAACTCCGTCGGTCAGTGCAATACATACAAGCAGAAAAAAGACAGACCTGATGAGCATGCATCAGGAGGCAGCAGAAGTTGAGGGGGCCGGCTATGTCTTTATAAAGCACAGTATTTAAGGTAAATAAAGACCATAAAGTAAAAATAGCAAGTGGTAATTAATCATATCAAAGCACATTAGCAAAAATTAAATTAACAAGAATACGTAGTGTTCGGATTCGCTTTTAATCCGTCAACATAGAGATTGTAACTGCCATCTTCTACTTTCCACACAGTTTTTAGATCAGCTTTTCTGGCACCTTTAAAGTCCTTCATAAGTTGTTGCTTTTGCAAGAAGAAAATTCTAGGCAAGTGATCAGTAATGTAGACCGTGTGCTCAGTAGATTAGCTACTGGATGCCTCGCAGTTTGAATCATTATATTCTTTAAGCTGTTTAGTAAAGCGAAAATTTTTTGATTTATTCATTGCAGAAGTAAGCTTAACAATAATAGGTCTGCATTTACGTTTTTTATTGCGGTACATGGGCCTTTGCGGAAGGCGATGTATAACAGCGATTCTTATCTCTGAAGGATCTTGAATCTGCAGTCCAATTTTGAGAAAAATTTCATAGATTTCTAGAGTTGTTTTTTATTTTTCCGAAGGACTTTCTTCATTTTCGGGTAAGCCATGAATTAATAATATGTTCAGGCCCTTACCGTAACTTTCTTTCATCACAGAGTCTCTGTAAGCCCTATCGTACAGAAATTTTAATTTAGACTCCATGTTGTCCAGTCGTTTAGAAAGTTGATCGCAAGTATTAATTGATGCCTTCTTTTCTAGTTTTTCTTCAACCTTAACGAATTTTTTGTTTGTTTCTTTCCGAAAAGTTTCGAAATTCACTACGCCAAAATTGGAAAGCTTGTCGCTGATGATACAAAACTATTTTCCATTGTGTTCAAATGGTTTGAAATTTCTGTTAGTTGACTTTTCAAGGCTGCAGTTTCTGACATTTCTACCACGTTTCTAGCAATTGAATCGCAGTATTGCTTTAGTAAGACTTCGGGCTGCAAAGCAAAGTTGAATTTTCTGCGCACCAAATTAATCTCTTCAAGTCTAGCCGCTGCAGCTGCTCAGCAAAACACGTCCACACGCTAGCGTATGCTTCATGGATTGATTTATGGAATTACATTTTCAGCAATGGTTGTTCCAAAACTATTATATAAGGTTTTTTTTTTATGTTGTAGAACAGCTGTATACTTTTTTATCATCCTTAACAAAGATTTGAAACCTTTTGTATTTAATTTACTTTTTTTTTTGGCAAAACGAACAATTGCTACATATTTTTCAAATAGTTTTTGACTAGAAGACAATATTGTGAGATCTAATAGCTTCCAAGCCGAGTTGACCCTTTTCCTTCGATCGTCGTTTTATGGTTGAGTATTTACTATTTAAATTGCCTATCTGGCTTATAATGCTGAATGTCAAACAAGAAAGCTGCAAATATTTTTTGAGCTTTTTTTAGTTTGGCTCGACTCAGCTTCGAACCAGGCATTGATTCCGATTTTCGGTTTTCTGGTTTTAGGGTAAATGACTTGAATTTAATTAATCTCAGATCAATATTAAAACTGTTGACAACAAAGAACCTCCTGCATTGTCAAAAGTTTAAGTGTGAGCTCAGCATAGGCGTAGCCAGGGGGGGGGGGGGCAGGGGGCCCGCCCCCCCACTCCCAACCCAATTGAAATGCTACCAATGATAAAAATGTCACCAAAAAGACTATTGTTTCTTCTGGTTTAGTTTTTTTTAGCACCTTCGCGTACAACAGTACACGCATACAAGAGTAATAAACAACAATATTGATCCAGGAGCACAAGCCCCCTCCATTTAATTTTTGCCAATCAATTCAAATGGGTCCCTTACGATAATATTTAAATGGCCTTCAATTTAAACGGAACCCCAACAATAATAATGATCCAGGAGCCCCCGCCCCTCAATTTAATTTTTGCCAACTAATTTAAATGGGCCCCTACAATGATTTTTAAATGGCCCCCAATTTAAATGGGCTCCCAACAATAATATTGATCCAGGAACCTGGGGCCCCTTCAATTTAATTTTTTCCGAACAATTTAAATGGGCCTCCTACAATAATATTTAAATGGCCTTCAATTTAAATGGGCCTCCAACAATAATATTAATCCAGGGGGCCCAGGCCCCTCAATTTGATGTTTGCCAATAATTTAAACGTATAACCCGAGTGAAATTAAGGGTTTTTAACCTAAAAGTTGCTAACTTAGGCCCTCATGTAACGTTTATATGAACGTAATGCAATAACCAGGGATGGATTTAACAGACGGCCCAGTGCCAGGGGCCCCGCGCTCATATAAGACTTTTTTGGTCTTCACCTGTATTTGGTAGGAAGAAAATATTGCAAAATTCCCAAAGTGACACGGGTCCAACTCAATGTAAATCCAGCCTGGGCAATAATAACATGGTTAGAAGGCGTAACCATCTACAGTACATTTTTTAATGACAATTCACCTCCACCTCGCCAGTTTTTATGCAACAAAATACTTTTGAAAAAAATTAGCTACAGTGAGGGGAATGGTCATTGAACAAAATTTTAAATTGAGAGGGCCTGGGCCCCCTAGCCGTGTATGTCCTACTCCTATAACTGGTTGTTTTCATCACAAAACAATAATCTCTAAGGAAATTTTCGAGAGGATTGTTATTCTCTGGTAAAATCAGAGGCAATGTACTTTACTTCCCCCTAACTGGACCAAGTCACTTACAAAATTTAACTCCGAAATGCAAGATTTTAATCGCGTTCTAGACTTAAATTGCATGCAAAAAAAGGACTGCACAATTTAATTTTTTCAATTGGCTTTCAAATGTTAAAAATCTAGTACTTTCAAATGGAACTCTGAATACTAGCGAAATGCGATCCAATGGTGTTAAAACAGCTTTTTTTTCAAAAACTTATGAAAAATTACCCAGCAGCTGGAGACTTCGCCCCCAGACCCCCATAGCCTCCGGCAGCTGTGGGCTCCGCCTCCAGACCCTTGTCAATTATATGTTTGAATTACAGTACACTTCTTAATTCAACACGTCTCCCAATTTAGACGTTTTCACATTTTAACTATTGGTTTAAGCCCTCCCTTTTAAACGAGTTCCTAGTTACGAGCCAACAACACCAGGCCACGGCTTCAGAATGTCCAATTGTCCATTCTACGATATTTTTGCCCCCACAAAGTTTCCTCTTTTAAAGTTTCTGATGACGTCATTGCATATGATTTGTGATTTGGCCCCCCCCTCAATCAAAAATCCTGGCTACGCCTATGAAGCTCAACTCCGTCTTCACAAAAAATTATCCGGTTTTCTCCAAAGCAAAATCTTATTGCAGTTTTTAGAGCTCCACTAAAAAGTACTGTAATCATAATAACTTGAGTAACAATGCAACACTGTACAGCTTTTATGTGCATTCATAATTTTTTATATGGGAGAGTTTGATTTGCTACCGTCAGGGGTGCCGAAACCCAGGGGGAATGGGGGGATATATCCCCCCAAAAATTTGACTGCATCCCTCCCAATAATTTGACTATGGTCTACATCTGCATCCCCTCCAATAATTGGACTATGGTCTGCATCTGAGCGCTGGATGATGTTTGGACCTTTTTTGGTCTTAACGTGATTTCGGGGGCAAATACTCCTTAATTTCCGGTGAAGACTTTTTTTTTTGCTTTTCACTTAAATTTGGGGACGAAAACTCTTCAATTTTTGGTGAAGACGTTTTTTTTGGTCTTCACTGAATTTGCTTACGTGAAAAAATTGTGGTCGAGCTTCATCCCCCCCAATGTTGAAAATAGGGCAAAATTGGGGTAAAATTGCAAATTATCCTCCCCGATGTTCAACATAAATCGGCAACACTGGCTACAGTTGTACAACATGCTATAGACATTACGATCGCAATAGTGTTGACTTCAGCACTACGATAAAAAAAGTATTTCACATTAATTATTTTGTCAAGTTTCAAATTAAAGCTGAAAGCAAAGACATTTATCATCGACTTTTTCGGGCTGCTGGCCAACTTGCAAAACTGTGGCTCTCTGATTAGTTATTTTCAAAGCCAAAGTTTAGTTTTGTCGAACCTTGTCATAACTTACGGCAAATTATTGCAATTGAGATCGCACCATAACGATTTTTTGAGCTGGTGTAATCAGGGTTTAATGACATGCGGCTTCAACAAAAAAATTTAGTATCGGTCGTAATTATATACACCTAATTATTTCTTTTGTATATTTTTCTTAAATTTATTGCTAGTTTTGTTGGTTGCTCATTGTATCTGTTTAATAATTATAGTAAAAAAACTAAGATTGCCTATTTTTCAAAATTATTATGCTCTACGGTTTCTTCACAAAATATTAAGAGCTGCCACATTTCTAAAAAAGGATGTGAAGCCAAAATTCTTACAGGATTTTGCACTCAATGGAAAACCTTTCTTTAAGAAAGATTTTAAACTTTTTATTGTTCTTTATTTTAAATTTTAATCTTTCGATTACGTTGTTATTTAATATGGTGCGTAATAATATTTCAATCTACTTTAGCTTAATTAAGTTGTAACTCAATATTGTTGAATTAAAAAAGTACTGGGTTTGAAGTTTTTAAACAAAAAAAATGTTTCTGTAAATTTTCAAGCACAAAGTTTTGAAATAAATGTAAAAATATAGCTGCCAGCTTATGTTGTGACACCGTATGAAAATAGCGTAATACAAAAGTTTGGAAACACCCATTGCTGAAAATGTGGTTCCAGAAATCAATACCATTGTTCTAGGTTAAGAATCCACGAAACATTACCAATATTCATGATTTAAACTAAAACGCCCTATAGTGGTAGAAATCAAACGTGACCACAATTTTGCTTTTACAACACATATGAGTGTCAAATTTGGACAAATATGAGGTGACACATCTTTCTAAACATGAATTATTGCAGTTTTCGATCAAAAAATACATAAAGGTCACTATGCCAAAAACACCAAAATTTACGATTTTTGAGGGGCCTAAGGCATTCCCTAAACGTAAAAAATTTTCCAAAAAATTTACTCAAGTTATTTTTTCACAAAATGACACAACTTGAAGGAGTCAGACTTAAAACTTTCAAAAGTTGATAAATAATGGACCACTCTAATCAGCAAATTAGGCTACAATTTCAAAGTACTATACTGTAATTTATGAAAGATTAAAATCGATCGAATAAGAAGAACTTTCACATCAACTTTCGCAACTTCATTAAAATTCAAAAAAATATGCGTTGAAGGTCTCATCCATCATGCGCTTCATAATGGCACCAACCGTACCAGTGTTTCATATGGGCACTTTTTTATGTACAACTTAAAAAATCTTCACAAATGAATAATCTTTTAGCATGAGTCATTTGAAAAAATCAATACATAATTTTACCAAAAATTGCAAAATTAGCACTGAAGGCACCCGTTACAGGTGATAACAGCTACCGCAGAACCTAGTTAACATTAAGTTAGGTTGATCACAGTACTTGCGCGCGCAACCAGCTTTTACGTGAGGCTGCTGAGCAAACTGATGCCAATTACACGAGGACAAAAGACAAAATTATTGAGGATATGTAAAGCTAGGTGAACCCTATTAGACTAGATTGACGTTGACTCAATCCATTTTGACAAGCCGTTCCAGAGATATTCTGCTTCAAACGCTACGTAAGCCTCTAATGTTATATTTTTATGGGCAACCCTGACGTTGGTGTTGTTGTTGTGGTCAACGCCATTCCAGTTCTAATCGAACGCAACGCCGCAATTAGGCTACTGCATTGACCATTGAGTCGCTTTTCTGTGCACTAGTCACTTTGATCTTGTCAGCACGACAGATCTGAGCTGGTAAAACGGGTAGACTGTTTGATAGCCAAGCGATTTCAGTAAAAATCAAGCTGTCAGATAGATTTCAGTCAAAACCGTAGGCTAGCAATAAGGCTTTCATTACTAGGCTACAAAACTCGTACCTGTTAGTAAGACTGCCAGTACCTGAGTAGACATACCACATTTGCTTACAGTATTTTATGACATTAGAATAGATTTTTCCAACAAAGTTGCAAACAATGACCAACTACTCGTTTATTATCTAGCCTTACTTTCGCTTGCTCTAAGACGTTTGTTATCTAGGCAACCAAACAGTCTACTCCTTTTTCTAATCAAACTGATTAGGGCGGGCCGTAGATTTGCCGTGGCTGGCCGTAGATTGCCGACCACTGGATTAAGAGATTAGAGGCCTCTACGTCATGTTTGAAGTAAGATATCTCTGGAACGGTTGGGTCAAGAAGGATGGAGTCAACGTCAGTCTAGTCTTACACGATTGGCCAACTTTAATTACCCTCATTGATTTTGCCTTTAGTCCTTGGTTAAGCGTAACACACACGAGGGTCTGCGGGTGATTTCTATAACTTTTTGGCTACGAGCATGTATGTCAAATTCAGTGTTATTACAGCTCTAGTGTGAAGGCTAACAAATAAGCATGCTACGGACCAAATGCAATGTATAAATGACGTGAGCATATCTTTTGTTTTTGAATATGCATCACTTTTAAAGAGTAGAAGAAGCCCAAGTACAGTAGTTAGTCTAAATAAATGTTGTGATGAATAACTTATTGCAAAAGCAAAAAAATTTACGCGAGGTTTTGCAATTGCGTTTCTGAAAAAAATCAAAAACGCTTTTGTCATAATACCAGTCCCAATATACAGTGTCACAACAACTTAATCACGAAAATTTTGGCAGAGTTAGGCAAAACAAACGTGATTTTGTTTACGACAAAGGCATTGTAGAATCTTTCACAAACACAAAAGCAAATCCTCATGTGAAACCGCTTGCTGCTGGTTTTATCTCTTTAATTTCTGTATTCGAGAGTAACTCTATCATACGAGTACAATACTTACTTAAATTAAATTGTCTGGGATAATCGGACGCATCATCTGCTGTTAAATACACAAATCAATTTAAATGATAATGCATTAAAAAAACTAACAGAACTGTCTCGCTTTTTAATCATTTTCTAGAGTTTCTAAAAGTTGTAGAGTTTCTAGGGGTGGCAGTAGAGCTTAGGAGAACTGCAGACACCCATTGGTCATCCACAGCTGCTTTGAACATCGTAAAATAGTAGCTCACTGGTTGTCAGCGATCTAAGCACTGCTTAAGCGTTTCTGTATCCACTTCACAGTTACTCTAAGCCAGTGTTTCCCAAAGTGGGCGCCGGCGCCCTTTTGGAGCGTTTGCCACTATCAATAGGGCGCTGGCTACTAAATGGGCGATTGGTGGGCGCTTAAAATAAATTGGGCAGTAGCAAGAACAGCGCCAAAGTATATATTTGCGCCATAGGCGTAGCCAGGGGGGGCCCAGGGGCCCCTGGCCCCCCAATCAAAATACTACTAACGATAAAAAATTATGACAACATAGCCTAGCGATGTTTAGTTGCAGTTTTTTTTCAGTAATTACGCACATAACAGTAATTAACAATAATATTAATGACGACAAGGGAGTCCCGGGGCCCCTAACTAACAACCAGGGCACCCCTACTAACAACTAGGGGGCCCTGGGACCCCTAACTAACAACCAGGGTGCCCTGGGACCCCTAAGTGAAAACCGGGGGGCCCATAACTGACGACCAGGGGGCCGCAAGGCCTCTAACTAACGACCAATGGGCTCCGGGGCCCCTAACCAACAACCAGGGGGCCCTTAACTGACAACTAGGGGGCCCCTAACCAACAACCAGGGGGTCCCTAACTGACAAACAGGGGACCTCGCGGTTATTAACTGATTAAACAACCAGGGGTGCCCGGAGCTCCTAACCGACAACCTGGGCGCCCCGGGCCCCCCCTAACTGATGACCAGGGGGCCCGGGGCCCGTAATTAACGACTAGGGGCCCCAGGGCCCCTAACCAACAACCAGGGGACCCCGGAGCCCCTAACTGACGACCATGGGTCTCAGGGCCCCTAACCCACGACCAGGGAGCCCCAGGGTTCTAATTAACAACAAGGGGCCTGGGGCTCCAAACCGACAACCGGGGGGCCCCGGAGCCTCTACCTGGCAACCAGGGCCCCTGACTGCCGACCAAGGTTCCCGGGACAGGGGCCTCGTAATTCAAATTTTTAACAATTTATATGCAAACCCTGTGAGAAATCTAAGAGTTTTGTTCTAAAAGTTCAAACCCCAGGCCCTCGTTTAACGTTATTATGAACTAAAAGCTAAAACACAAGCGGTAATGCAAACCGCCCCAATTGAAATACTACCAGTGATAAATATAATGAGAGCATAGCCAGTATGTTGTCCTCGTCCGGAATTAGAGTTTCTTTAATTTAGGATTTACGCCGTACAAAAGTAAGCAATAATAATGACGACCACACATCCACGTCATAATAATGTCATGCAATTCTTGGACGTTTCAAAAAACTGTTCAGTGACTTGACTCAAGTCCTCCACGTTTTGGAAAATAAGTTATTTTAATTTTGATTTGAACGTTTTTTTTATGAAAGAACTTAGGAGAGTGATCTTGTCTCAAAATCATTGGCGTAGCCAAGGGATGGTCGAGGAAACCCGGGCATCCTCAATCAAAATGCCACCAATGGAAAAAAAATGTTAAAAAAGCCTTGTTTTTTCATTTTCAGTTTCTTTTAGCATTTTTGCGTACAACAGTAATTAACGATAAACATAAGTAGGCACAAGTCCGTTAATCCGTTAATAACGAAGCTAACTTTTTTATTAACTCGTTAATCCGTTAAAAAGTTTTTTTATGTTAACGGACTACATTAACTTCCGTTAAGTTCTGTTAACGGACTCAAGTAACTTCCGTTAAGTTCTGTAAACTTCCGTTAAGGTTTTTATCGTTAATATCTTGCACCATTCATTCATTGTACCGGTACAAACCAGTTTGCACTGGTAACGCTTGTTGCGTATTAGCACGAGTTTTATAGAAGAGAGCGAAGAAAGGAGCTCTTTTTGTGGCAAATAATAAGCTGCAGCTTCATAGGTCAATTAATTATCCCTGTTCACAATTTCCAAAGATTTTCCCATCGCAGCTTCGTTAGTGCATTTGAACTTACTTTTATCTTGAAATTAGATTAGACTGTAAAATATAACTTCCAAAACACAGACCACCACAGCAATAAATTTTTTCTTACACTCAGCTCTACAGCGTCAATACGTGTTCTAGAAGCGAGTGAATAAAAAGAAATGTAAATTACACGCAAAATGTTAACGAATTAACGAACTTTATTAACTTCCGTTAATTAAAGCTGAAAATAACGGATTAACGTTAAAGGAGGTGTGCAGTTTGTTAACGGATTAGTGGTCAACGAAGCTAACGTTTTGCATTAACTTGCCCACCTATGACAATAAATAATATTGATCACGCACCCCCTTAATTCAATTTGTTCCTACCAATTTAAACCTACAACCAGGGTGAAATCAAAGGTTTTTGTCCTAAAAGTTGCTACGTCAGGCTCTCATCTAACCTTTTTACGAGAGCAATGCAATAACCAGCGCCGTATTTGCCATATGGCTCAGTGCCAGGGCCTTGCACTCAGATAGCAGGACTTGTTTTGGTCTTCATTTATATTTGGCAGGAAGATGTTGCAAAAATCCCCTAAGTGCCAGGGGCCCCGCGCAATGCAAATCCGGCCCGGGAATAACATGCTTAGTAAGCGTAACCATCTGTTGTACCATATTTCAATAACGATTTACCTCCACTTCGCCAGTTTTTACGAACAAAATGTTTTAAAAAATAGCTAGGATAATGCTTATTGAACAAATTACTGAATTTCAATTGAAGAGGCCTGAGCGCTTTGGCCTTACATGTACTCCTATAACTGGTAAACTTCATGACGAAACAAAAATCTGTAAGAAAAATCTTCGAGTGGATTATTATTTACTGCTAAAGTATTGCAGGAGGCAATGGGCCTTACTTCCCCCTGTGGACCAAATCACTTACAATTAAAATTTTACACAATAATGCAAGATTCTAAACGTGTTTTGGGATTTAATTGCGACAGGAGGATTGAACAATTAAATTTTTTCAATTGGCGTTGAAATGTTAAAAATCTAGTCCGTTGATATGGCTGTGAACTCGTGAGAAATGTGCAAAATAGCTTATTTTTCCAAAAACTTATTTTTCCAAAAACTTACAAAATAGCTTATTTTTCCAATTATTTAAACTTACAAAATAGCTTATCTTATATTTATATTATAAATAGCTTATTTTTCCAAAAACTTACAAAAATCGCCCAGCGGCTGGGGGCTTTGCCCCCAGACCCCCATAGCCACCGGCGGCTGGGGGCTCAGCCCCCAGACCCCCGTCTGTGAAACGTTTGAGTACACTAGCTCACTAACACACGTCTCTTAAGTTAGACATTTGCACTTTTTAACTATTAGTTTTTGCCCTCTCCCTTTACCAAAATCCTGATGAAGTGCCATCTGGCTACGGCTTCAGATCTTCCATTCTACGATATCTTTGTTCCACAAAAAGTTCCTTTTTTGAATATTTCTGATGACGTCATTGCATGCGATTTGTGGTTTAGGGCCCCCCTCCGCCCAATCAAAAATCCTGGCTACGCCTATGATTTGCGCTGTTTGTTTACAGCACTCTAGGATAGTTTTATCCTTTGATTTACTTAAACTTAATTTACTTTCCTGTTTGCCGTAGCACAGAGTAAAATTTTTCGGTTCATCTTAAAATTACTTACATTTATCTGTCTTACAATTCCTACTGTTACCTTAATAGACTAATCGGCAACACCATTGTGGCTTTACCATTGGATGCAGATACCCTGGGTGAGACAGTATTTTAAGAAGTCAAAACATATTTCGAAAAAAATCAAATTCCACAGACCCGTGTCATAGCGTGTGCAACGGACGGCGCCCCATCTATGACGGACCGTTACCGTGGATTCATAGCATTTCTAAAACCAGCAAGTCCGAATGGGCTCACGATTCATTGTGTTATTCCTCGACAGCATTTGGTGGCCAAGAACATATGAGCTGTCGTCTTAACCTTTCCTTGAAGACAGTCATAAGGCAATGAATAAAATTAAAGCCCTTGCACTGAATAATTTGTACAATCAGAATGACGAGGCCTTTGAGCGCTTGCTTTCCACACCAAAGTAAGATGGCTTTCTAAGGGAAACTGCCTTGCACGATTTCATTCATTGTTGGATACTGTCGTGAAATTCGCACAAAGCTGTGACCCTGGCCTTGCGAAAGAGGTTATTGCTGTGAAAAATGATATCGCCTACTTGTAAGATATAAGGTACCTGAACGTAATAAAGCCCAGCAGGTAATAAGGCCCACTGCTCAGATCTCCGAAGTTAACCTGACTTTTTTCTTTTTTTTCTTTATAAGTAAAGCATGATAAAATAAATCCGATCCGCAAAAATTGATATTAATCCGTGAAAAAACGAGATGACTAGAGCAAATTAAAATTTCCGAGTCAATTTTTGATATGCTGATGTCAAAACTGTGACTTACCCTTGTTCAAAAATTGAGGCCTTTTGTCAGTAGACAATGTTTTTCGATGAGGCAGTAAAATATTTCTTTATATTTCGTTTAAGCAAATTTAGATGCTAGTAAAAAATTTTACGTTAGTTTTATGATTTGGGTAACGTAATGGTAAGCTTTGCAGCTAATGAGGCCCAACCAAGATTTTTTAGCCATTTTGTCACACTGTGATACACAAAAATTGTTTTCTTCACTAGCACTCGAGTGCTTGTTATGAATTGTTATCAAACTGTGTAATTGACATCATCTGGCTACCAAAACTTGAGCATAGTTTAGTGACTTCAGCTTTGCTGATTTTATGGGGTCTTTATTGCCACCCTGAAATTTAGCGACAAAATATTTGTTTCAAATTTAGGTTAAACGACTTTACAGAAATTTGTATAGAACTTTTTGGGGCTTTTTATTATTTTTTCAACTTATACTTGACACAATACAAGTTATATACATTAACTGCTGCTGTATTATCGCTTTGCAGTGATGGACCTTATTACCAGCATATGTAGATAATAACGCCAAAAAAAACTTTTTTTTCAAAGTGAGATCACGCTAAAGTGTAATACCATGGCTTTGCCTAATTTTGATTTAGGGAATCTATGGACCTAAGCTACTACCATGCAAAGCTTCATCCGAAACGGGCAAGTAGGTTTTTGCAGACATCAAAAAGTGTGTTAGGATGGCCTAATTACCTGCAGGCAGTGCCAGGGGCCCCGCGCTCAGATGGTCAGATTTTATTTTTGGTCTACACTTATGTTGGGCAGGAAGATGTTGCGAAAATCTCCAAGGTGCCAGGGGCCCGCGCAATGTAAATCCGGCCCGGGCTATAACATGGTAATTAGGCGTAATCATATATTTTACGGTTTTCAGTAGCAATTCACCTCCAACTCGCTAGTTTTTACGCGAAAAAATACTTTTGAAAGAAAAAAAATTAGCGAGGAGAAATACTCATTGAACAAATTATTGAATTTGAATTGAGTGGTGTGGGGTTTTTTGACCGAACATGTACTCCTACAACTGGTTATTTTCATGTCAAAACAAAAATCTCTAAGGAACAACTTCGAGTGGATTATTATTTACTATTAAACTACTTGCAAAATTTAACCACAAAAAGCAAAATTATAAACATTTTTTTGACCAAGTTATAAATAAAATGGGGTGCTTTCTGCCGAGTCAGGCAGCCATGACTAATGATGATGATTTTCACTTATCCTGCTCTGATTTAAATCAGCATATTTCTTCCTGTAAGCAGTAGCGTAGCCAGGGGGGGGGGGGCTATAGACGCCCTCATTGGCATGTCGACCAAAATGCAAAATGGGAAAAATACTACGTTTTTAGCACTTTTGAGTCTGTTTTATGAACTGGAGTGGACTAAATAGTGATTTAAAACATCTTTGAAACATATATTCAGGGGGCTAATTTGCCAAAAATAAAACTAACAAATACATGAAAACTTTGAAAAATGGAAATAAACAAGCAATCAAATTTGATCGCAAGTGTAAAAATGCTAAACATAGGTGTCATCAACAATAATACTATAAACTAAGAAATAGGGAGGGGGGCTATTCAGTATCAGTTAATTACCAATCATTCCTCTCAGATCTCTTTTCATTAGCCCCCCTCCCCCCCGCCAATTATTTTTCTCTATAAACTGTATACGAAATAGATTACTCCGTGTGAGTTTCTTTGAAGTAATCGATTTTATAATTTACCAGCATCTAAACAAGAGAACTAATTAACATTTTACCATTAGCCACCTCCCAAATAGCCCATTTATGCCACCATGCAGTTTAATCATGTTTGCACTGCCAATTTCTAAGCCACATTTTTACAGCACTATTTTTTCATCAAAATAGCCCTAAAATGAAGTTACTTTTTGCAAAAAAATGCAAAATTTTCGAGCGCTGGGGGCTTTGCCCCCAGACCCCCAAAACAGCCCCCCCCAATGCGAATTTCTGGCTACGCGCCTGCCTGTAAGTACTATTACTCTAATCACCACATTTTTCCTTCCAGACCACAAAACTCCCTATTTTTTATTGCATTTAAACGTAAGGTCACTTAACAAAAATTTTTCCTCTGTGAGAAATACTAGAAATTTTTCCTAACCCTCCAGAAATAATCTGTATCTCTGAAACTTGGCTTATAGCTGACTTGATAAAAAACCTTTCAATTCCTGACTACACGTTTCATCACTCTCCAGCAGTTGTTACTAATGCAGGTGGAGTTGCAATGTATACCTCGAACAAATTCCACTTTCAAACCATTGAAGAATACAATATTGAAAATGCCGATTGCGAAAATCTTGGGATAAAACTGCAGAATTCTAAAATTAAAGAGAATTATGTTGTAGGAGTCGTTTATCGCCGCCCAACCAGCAGACATGACGATTTTATAGATGCTATTAACTGCAGTATTGACAAAAGTGCGAAATCAAATCAAACTTTTTATCTCTTGGGTGATTTCAACACAAACACTGCCCCAAATGCGACAAATTCTTCTGCGAATAAGCTAATTAATATGTTATTAAGCAATAATTGTCACCCGGTAATTACTATACCTACTCGTGTTACTAACACCTCACACACTATCATTGATAATATTGTAACCAATGACCCCTAGCTGCTACTTCCAGGAGTCATTCAAACCGAGGTGAGCGATCATTATCTTGTTTTCTCCTTAACTCTTAACTACTTTATCCCCAAATCCAACCCTGAAAACATTTTTCGTAAGGATAAAAGTACATTTAATCCTGAGGCATTTCGTATTGAACCAGAATCGAATCTTTAGTTACTTTCTCCATTATTTGCGACTGCTAATTAGAATAATTTTAATCAAGTTTTTTTTCCGAGTTTATCAAGATAATAGAAAATACCATTGAAATTCATGCGCCACTAAAAAAACTTTCAAGAAAGCAGCGCAAACTTCAAGCCAAACCTCGGATTACAAAAGAACTTTTAAGTAGAATCCATCAAAAAAGAAAATTGTACAGAAGTCATTACTTGAATGGTGATGAAACAGAAAAACAGATCTACAAAAATTTTGCTAACAAGCTAAACAAAACTAAAATCAAAGCAAAACAGATTTATTTTAGAGAACAATTCTTGAATAATAAAGACAATCCAAGAAAAACCTGGCAATTAATTAAGTCTGCAATCCCTTTCAGCAAACCAAAAACGGTTAACGAAAAAATCGACCGATTGATTTACAACGACCAAGAATTAGTTGAAAATCAACAAATTGCAGAGAAATTTAATGAACATTTTACTTCAGTTGGAATCAAGCTGGCGAACAAATACATTCCCCGGCTAATTTTGATCGCAAATTTCTGCCAAAACGCGAATTGTCATCCATTTTTCTTGAACCACCTCGATATAATGAAATCAATAATGCTATTCATTCCCTCGGCCTTCGTAAGTCTTCCGGTTATGATAATATTGATGCTTATTTCATACGTACTGCAAGCCACATTGTTAACCCGTATTTAACTCATTTATGTTTTTTGTCTTTTGAATTTGGTATATTTCCTGAAAGCCTAAAAATCGCCAAAGTTATACCTATATTCAGTACTTAAATTGTAAAATTTTGCATGTGGGGACGATTTTGCAGCCTTGACCAAACGCATTTGGCATGCGAACGTACTTTGGTGAAGATTACGTAATTCCGTCGGCGAAATTGAATGAACACCAAGAAAAATAAGGACTTCGCCGGAAATTTGGAATGGTTTTTTCGCCAAAATTATTGGTGAAGACTAAGAAAGAAAGGTCTTCGCCGGAAATTGAAGTAGTTTTTCGCCAAAATTAGGTAAAGAATTAAGTCTTTTTCGTCTGATCATCCAGCGCTTAAATCTCTATGGGGGACATCTAAATCTCGATGGGGGGAAGCTAAATCTCGATGGGGGGACGCGTACCCCCCCCCCCCGCGTCCCCCCTACAATTTAAGTACTGCCTATATTTAAAACTGGATCTAAGACGGGGATGAATAACTACCTTGCTATTTCCATATTATCTAACTTCTCAAAAATCTTTGAAAAACTTGTTGTTGCTAGGCTAACTAATTTTCTTAAAAAACTGAATATTTTGCACGATAATCAGTACGGTTTTTGCCCAAAATTATCTAGTACGCATGCAGTGCTTGACGTTATAAATGGAATAAGCACCAATATGAGCAAAAATCAATACGCTGGTTTAATTGAAAAAAGCCTTGATTTGAAAAAAGCGTTTGACACCGTATCACACTTCGTGCTGTTACAAAAACTTGAACATTATGATATACGTGGAAACATGCTCGACCTACTTACTTGATTTACTTCCTATTTGACTGAACGTAACCAGTTTGTTTTTGTAAATGGTTCTTGCTTATCAGTAAAAATTGTAAAAGCCGGAGTGCCTTAGGGATCGAACCTTGGCCCTATTCTTTTTTCAATATACGTTAATGACATCTTTAATCATTTCAAATCAACCCCAGTTTTGTACGCGGGTAATACATGCTTAAACGTGGAAGCACACAAACCCGACTTACTTGAAACTCTAATGAATCAGGAAATGGAAATAGCACGAAAATGGATGCTTGCAAACAAATTGACAATAAATACAAATAAAACTAAAGCCATGGTAATTTCTCCCAAAATGAAAAAATCGATGTTTGACTATTCTATTAAATGTGGGGAGTCACTGATCTCTGTACAACAAAACATCAAATATCTTGGTCTGAATATTGACGATAAACTTAATTTTAAGGAACACATAAAAATAGTTGAACGAAAAGTTGCCTTCGCAGTCGGCATTCTGGCAAAATCGAAGCATTATCTTCCTGAAGATATACATTGCAACTTTACCATGCTTGAATCGATTGTCATCTAATTTATGCAATTTCTGCATGGGGTTCCACCTTTCACACCTATTTCGATAAATTAATTGCTTACCAAAATAAAGCTGTAAAAACTATATCTAAAGCTAAATGGAATGATTCTCCAAGTCCTCTGTACAACGAATTAGGTATAGTTAAGCTTGCTAAAATATGTCAGCTCGAAGTTGCAAAAATTATGCACCGCATCGATACATAAAAACATCCTCCTTCGTTAGCAAGATATTTTCAAAAGTCAGATCTCTCACATTCTTACTCAACTCGTACAGTTAGCTCTTCTCAATTGCATATCCCTTTATTTAAAACTAACAAATTACAAAAATCCTTCCTCTTCCAAGGCGTTAAAATTTGGAATTCTATACTCTCCAGCATAAAACTGTTATCTTATCCTAAGTTTAAACCATTGTTTAAACAAATGTTATTTGACAATTAATAACGTGTTTCTGTCTTCTTTTGTCATCCTGGCTGCTACAGTATATAACCACTTAATCAGCTCCTAAACTCATACTTTAACTCTACTTACCTTTATGTTCATGTATTTAATATTTCAATCTTTAGTCGGTGGCTGTTTGACTCGAAGACTCCTCGTGGGTCCCTTCACAGTCCCCGGTCGGAAATTTTTGTTTTAACTACTTGCTATAATTGTATTGGTTATTTAGTTTTTGCCAAATAAATAATTAGATCGATTGATTAATTAAACCAATTTATTTTTTTTAATTGCCTTTCATATGTTAAAAATCTAGTTCTTTCAAATGGTTCTGAACACAAGCAAAATGTGATCCAACGGCATTAAAATAGCTTTTTTTTCCAAAAAATTACAAAAAATCCCTCAGTCCTCGTCAGAACCTCGTCTGTGATACGTTTGAGTTACACTAGTTTACTTACACACGTCTCCCAATTTAGTTATTTTCATTTTTAACTTTTGGGTTAAGCCCTCTTCTTTTAGAAAACTTGTGGTTAAGTGCCAAACCAGGTCACGGTTTCTGATCTTCCATTCTACGATATCTTTTTCCAGAGCTGGGCAAGTCCGCAAGTTAGTCCGCAAGTCCGCAAATCCGCAATTGCGGACTAACGAAAAAAGTTGCGGACATGCGGACTTGCGGACTTTGGCAGTTTAAATTGCGGACTTGCGGTTGCGGACTATTTTTAATTTTAGTCCGCAATTCCGCAAGTTTTATACAAATATTGAAATTTTTATACAAATTTTTTCGTGAAATATTCATGTTTTTACCCAGTCAAACATGAGAAATCAATTTAATTTTTTTGAGTTCAAGTTCGGCAAAAATATCAAGTTATTCGAGTTCAGGCTGATATAAATACTAAGTTTGCTTTTCGACTTAATCGCTTTCTTTTTGTTGATATGCTGTTTGGTAACGTGAGAAACAAATACATGCCGCGTTCTCATCTTTTATGCAAATAGTGGGTTGATTTTTTAGAACATTTTAGAAGCCCCTTTTGTGCTTGTTTTAAGAATCTTCTAGAACTGTCATTGTGGTAAATTTAACTGTATTGTCTTTAGACCTTTCATCTCATAATCTTTAAGTGTGCAACTAGTTCTCAAATTAGATAATCTTCGACAGTACGAGTGATATGGTGTCTCAAATTTTCGTAGTTTAATGTATCAAGTTAGATGTGTAGTAAGTTGGTTGCTGATGTTTCTATTTCTACAGTGAGACCTCGAAGCAGTTTTTTAGTAATATAGTCTAGTAAAGTCTAGCATAGTGTTAGTATAATCAATAGCGTAAATTTTGGTCTAGTAAATTTTAGTTAATTGATATTGATTTGGCTAGCTGATAATTGACTTCTTGTTTTGCCGTGCTTCTTTGGATAAATCAAATTTTTGGTTTTCCGTGAGGAATAACATTGTTATATTTATATCCAAAGTGTGGTATGACTGCAGAAATATGAAGGATACGGCGCGTGGCGAGACAGGCTATTACAAGCGGGTCAAACTTGATTCAAATTGGAGTCAACACTGTTTTTTCGAGTTCGGCAAAACAATCGACTTTTTTTGGGTTTAAGTTTGACTTTGCAGCCCCGGTTCAAACTATGGCTTTGTTGTTTTTTACCGTAAGTTTACAAAATTTGCCAATGAGATATCATTTTTTGTACTGGTAGCCAGTGCCGTCGCTACGGTAAGGCAAGGGGCGCCGTCCCCCCAAACGACTGCTTGTGCCCCCCAATTTTGGTTCATTCAGAATGCTTTTTTGGAGCATCGCGTAACGACAAGACAACAGGCAATAATGGACAAAGAAATAATAATTTTCAAACATGATTCTCGTTTGAAGTTTTCTCAATTGTTTGCAAAATTGCTGGCCACCAACTGCTGCAAATAAATGTGACCCAATAATCCATCTTATTAACATGCCTTTACGGATGTGTCGCGGAATAGGAATGTATGCCTACAGAAGCGTTACCGGTATTTCGTTGGTGATAATAACCTGAAACAATATGTAAAAACATTTCTTTAAAAGACCTGCTGTTTTTTTTTAGAGCACATTCAAGATTTATTTTAGTTTGCAGTCAGTGGCGCAATTCGGGGGAAGAGGCTAAGGGATCATTAACCCTCTTTGACCAAGTCATTTAGAAAATATAACCAAAAAAACAATAAGCGTTTAAACGTGTTTTGGACTTGACCTAATGTATAAGGGGACTCAAGAGGCTAGACAATTTTAGTCGTTTAATGACTTCTGAATTTTAGCAATTTACTGCAATCATTGAAATGGTTTTAAAACGTGCGAAATGTGATTCAAATGGCGTTAAAATCGCTATTTTTGCCGCAAAATTGCGAAAATCACCCAGCAGCTGAGCCCCCTCTGTAACACGCTTGAGTAGCAACGGTTTGTTCGGCACGGGACCTAAATTAGACAATTTTTGTGCAAAAAACATTTACTTTTGGTTCAAGCCCCCTCACTCTTACTTAACAAAATCCTGGTTGCGCTTCTGGTCGCATTCACTCCTGTAGACATATTTTTCAAGCGATTATATCGGCCGCATGCAAAACGAGCTAATAAACGCTGTCGGGCTTATATGTATCTTTTTCCAAAGATGAATACAAAATTGTAGCTTTAAAATATCAGTTTTCATTTGCAAAAGTTCAGTCCATTTTCGGCTAGGCCCCTCTCACTTCGTTTGGTTTGGCGACGGCATTGCTGGTAGCGTGTGCTTATCTCATTCCTAGAGTATTTCTTGAAACTAGGGACTAAAAATTTAGTAATACGATTACTGATAGGAATGTTTTTTTGCCTTCTACTGCCTTTGCCTTTCCCTGCCTCGAAAAAAATTGTTTTCTTAGAATATATTGTTGCAAGCGGAAATGCGGATTGTGCTTTGCTATTTGATGGCTTCTCACTGTAATTCAATGGCTTTCAATCTCCAAATCCCTAGCTTCATTGTCCCATTTTTGAGGGTTTGCCGGAGGGTTGTGCATTATACTTCCACGCAGTTTAGGCATTTACTGTATAAGCAGAAGCGCAACCAGGAGGGCTGGGGGTTAAAAACCCTTAGCCAAGTCACTTAAAAACTTTAACCAAAATTACAAGCGTTTGAATCTGTTTTGAGTTGGACCTGAAAGTAAGAGGGGCTGGGCTATTCAATTCTTAAGTTTGCCATCCGAAAAAGCAGCTCAATAACAAGTCATGCTGCGGTACATTTACCACAATCAACGATTGTGAGTAATTTCTTCTATTGCATGGAATGTATTCACCATACGTTTACTTCCCACAAGTCACAACTTTTGACTTGTTTTTACCAATCAACTCTAAGCAGTTCACTTCGGGACGTGGTTGATTGCAAAACTTTTTCACTCGGTTCATAGAAAGTTGCGGACTTGCGGTTGCGGACTTCAAGAATTACAAAGTTGCGGACTTGCGGTTGCGGACTTCAAGAATTAGGAAGTTGCGGACTTGCGGTTGCGGATTCAAGAATCTCGAAAAGTCGTTGCGGACTTGCGGTTGCGGACTAAGCTTTTAAACGTCCAATTGCGGACTTGCGGTTGCGGATTAAGAAAATTGAAATTCGGTTGCGGATTTGCGGACTGCGGACTTAAAAAAAAACTTGCGGTGCCCAGCACTGTCTTTTTCCCACAAAAAGTCCCTCTTTCGAAAATTTCTGATGACGTCATTGTATGTTATTTTTGGTTTCTCCCCCATAATCGAAAATCTTGGCTACGCTTATGCACGCGGGGGCATTTCGGGCCGTGCCCCCCAAATCCCTGCTTGTGCCCAACAAGCGAGAGTGAACTTTTGTTTTGAAAACGTGATCAAGTAGCCTACGATTTTGCGATACAGACCTTTTTTTTATTTTTTTGGCCTTCACTTCCAAATTTGAGGGCAAAATCCAAACCAAAAGAGGATAACATAGAATTTGGAGCAAAATATTCACCAGATTGCTGCAGTATTCCAAATGCGTCTGGTCTCGACTGCGTAAGCGTCCCCCCAAAAGCTTTAGCGTCCCCCCAAAAGCTTTAGCGCCCCCCCCCCCTCGAAACACACTACTCTAAATCCGGGCCTGTTACTACACTGTCCCTACTTGCAGTGCAAGAACTACACTGTGGTCTGTGACCAAACAGTTAACAAATCATCTTCATTTGTTTTAATAAATGCCAGCATTTTGAGGAAATATGGCGGAAGACCGTCTTTGCGATTTGCTAGTTTTTAGCAATTTATCAAACTGTAATTATCGCATTTTCGTTAAAGAGATACTGCTTGAAATCGGCTGTATTGAACTCGGTTTTATCAGTTCAAGTTGGCCCGCCACTAGACCACATTATTTGTTCAATTTTGGTTCAGAAAAATTAAGACCACGTACGATAAAACTTGCCTATACACATACGAGCAACGACAAAACGTTACAAAGGTCTTCTATGTTCTACTTAACTAAAATAACGCGGTAACAAGAGCAGGTGAAAACAAGCGAAGAGTAAAGACTCCAAACGGTAACGAGTAAAAATGTGAATCGAACAAGTCTCGGAAGGAGTTTCTTAGCAGCAGCGGCAGAAAATTTGCTTAAAATAGAGCGCTGCTGCTTTTTCGGCTAAAAAAGGAGCGGCGCTGCCGCTTGTCGCTGGTGAGGAAAAAAAGCAGCGGCGCTGCCGCTACCGAAAAAGTAGGGGCGCTAGTAGCGCCGCTGGTGAACAGCGCCGCTGTGCCCATCACTGCCTGCAGGCATAGTATTTGCCAAATTTAACAAATTGAATGTATCCCTTCAGGACAACGAGTTCAATCTAATCAAAGAAAAATCAGCAATGTCTGGGTTCAAAAATAAGCTTGTGCTGTATCAGCGAAATTTAGAAAGACACGAATTCTTCCAGTCTTCCAGTTTGCACCAACTTGATAGCACTGACAAAGGCATTTTTGATGTTGGCGTTGAGACGTACATCAAGCATATTCAAGAATTGCATGAAGACATAGAAGTTCGATTTCAGGATGCATTTCAATTGGAGATTCTTAGCTGGATAATCGACCCATTCATATAGCATTTTTGAGCAAGGGATTCTTGCAGAGGATCTTATAACTTTGCAAAATGATTTTGAACTCAAACCAAAAATCAGCATCTCGTATCAATTACTTTAGCTTCAGAGCGAAATTTAAGTTAAATATCCTCACGAGTGGGATAGGTTAAAAAAATTTTTATTGCACTTCCCAGCTCATACTTAGTAATGCGTGGATTCAATGCCATCACAGCGCTTCTGGATAATGAAAGAAACCTCTTAGACATAGTGAAACGGGGGAGATTTACGATTGTTTTTGACTAAGATGCAACCGGATATCAAGAAGCTGAGAAAACTGCACCAAGCTCATCCTTCTCACTAGAGTTAAATAAACATTAAGTTGTGATTGTCGGAAACGGAAAATAAATTCGTTTTTACTTTTTTGTCTAGAGGGGTTTGATGGTCAATAAGTCGTCCATGGGGGCGCCATTGGAGAAACGTTTGGAAAACACTGCTCTAAGTACTGGAGAGAAGACCGAGCCAAAAATGTGTTTGAAGCAATTTTCTGACAAATTCAATCGCTGTTTTGTTCACAACTTTAAAACAAAAGCCAAGTGTAGATCGAGATACTTAAATACTAACTGTACAAAGGTGGTATTCTTGATCTTACAATATCTATAAAAAGCCAATGGTTTATCAGTTGTGAGCAGACGTTAAATAGAGTTGAAAACTGTCAGCAAGCATCGTGGATTACAGTCAATTGAAAAATTTTAAGTTTGTAGGTTTTAAAAACCTTTTAACGTCACTAGACTGCTGATATTGCAATGAAGCATAGAGTAAGAGCAGTGCAGTGTACTAGAATATGATTAAAAAACTAGCGCAATATATTAATGCAAAAATAAAATTAACTATGACTCTCGGTTTAGGAATCTGTTGACTATGACCCTTGTCTTAGCCTTTTTCAAAATTTAATGCAATATCATCACAATTTTTCATGCTTTTATCATGTTTCAAATTTTGCAAGACAAATGCAATTCCAAGTACAGTATCCGAAAAATTACTTTTGCTTGGGTAGGAAAATAGTCCCCTTCTTTGCACGCGAATTTTATAATTAGTTTAATAATTTTTATGCAACAGAAGACATGGTTCCACTTAAACTCCTGATATTCTTTTTGCAGCGAGAAATAATCGAACACGACAAATTAAACTAAAGAATCTTTGTACTACGGTATTCAATATTCATTCTTACCAATCGTCTTTTGAGCTCTTTTTAAGAGTGTTATTGAAAGAAACACTATCAAATTCATCAGGAAATTTTCAGTAATTTAAATAAAAGAATACAAATTACGATTTGCAAGCATTCAAAAGTATCTGAAAAAAAAAGATAAAAATATTACGAAAATATATCGACAAAAAGTGATAATGCGAGTGGATATAGCAATGAGTGTGGCATTTGGCTTGTTCTTCGAACCGATTATAACAAAGCATCTTGAACATAAAACAGCGGTTTTCAAGTTTGGGTTCAAATTATTTATTTGTCGCAAACCATCAATACACATAAATTATACAGCTAACAATAATACTCAATATGCAATGGCGGCGACAGAGTGGCTGCAAAGGACCGCTAGGTCTTTGAGTCAGCAGCCACCCTATCCGTCACATTAATGACATATACGTGATATAAGTCACTGAAATCTCGTAGCTACCGACAAACAGAAATATTAAAGAAACATAGAAATCACTAAAAGACAAAAAACTACAACACAGAACTGAAACATCAGTAACTGATACAGGGCTCACCAAAGCAAAGGCAGTAACACTTTCTTGATAAGAAGCTATGTTTAGATGAGAGACAAATAAATTTCACTCAGCATAGGACAATAAAATGATTTTATACTCTTTTTTGAACACAGGAAAAGAATAGTTTCTCATATACTCTGGAATAGAGTGACACAATTTAGCTCTAAGATATTTGATTGACCTTTGAGTTCTGTGAGTTTTGCCATATTGAGTAGGACTACGCACCGAGTGGTTATTCAAGAATTTAGTAGTTCTGTCATACACGGCTTTTTGCAAAATTTTTGAAAAGCGTGATAATATAGATATGGGCCTATAGTTAGTTACATTGATTTTTTCTCCAGATTTGAAAATAGGAATAATTTTGGCTACTTAAAGAATTGAAGGAAATACACCAATTTAAAGCTTGCGTTATAAAGAATAGACAATACAGGAGTGACCACCATCGCTCCAGCCTTTACAAAAAAAAAAATCAAGTCCAACTGCACCACAACTTTTTATTGCGGTTTAGCTGGTTAATTAAATTAAAGATTTCAGAAACAGTTGTTTCACGCAAAAACATAGAAGAACAAACTTTAATTTTAGATTTTAAAAATATGGATCGATCATTTATTAAGAACAATGTACTGAAAATTTTATCACGAAGTGACCATTTTGTAATTTTTATATTTTTGCAAATATCGAGTTTTATAAATAATCGTCATGTTTTGAAGTTTGCTGGCCAGAGTTTTAATGTTAAATCGTTTTGCGAGCTGCTAGGCTAAAGGCTACCAGCGCGGAACCCAATGGAAGAGTCACCAGAATGGCGACTATTTAAAAACAAGCAATACCACAGGATACGAACCTGCAGCCTTTGGATTATCGATCCACTGCTCTATCATTCATTCATTTTATTCTTGACCACCACAACAATACTATACATATGTCACTTAAGCTAGAGAGGATGTCTCTTCGCATGTTTAATTTTGGCTATTTCAACCCAGTACTATGATGGTGATGATAATTTAATTACGATGTTTTGACGTTAGCAGGCCAGAGTTTCAATGTTTAATCGTTTTGCGTGCTTCTGGTCTTTTCGCATTGCTTGTTTTTAAGTAGTCGCTGTTGTGATGGCTCTTTCCGAGGCTTCCGCGCCGGTAGCCTTTAGGCCAGAAGCACGCAAAACGATTAAATATCTAGTTTTTGTAATAAAAATTTTGCTGAATTTATCCAAAAATGTGGAGAATAACTTACTTTACTGGTTTGAAAATCTAAAAACTTTAATGCAAATTCAATGATACAATAATGAAAATTCAAGCATCAAAAACTTTCAAAATTGTAACTTACATTTAGACCCTTCGGTAGTTTAGCTGGTTAGCTAATATTTCACTATTCAAGTAACAATAAGCTTAAGATTTTTTTTTCAATTTATTGTATTCAAAAACGAAGCGTTATAAATTCTATGTGTTGTAACATTTTTTTGGATGATGTTGAACAAAAATAACCTTTTTCGGAAAATCAGACAATTCTGCTTAATCTTTTTACAACTGTCTGATGTACTAATTGTGCAGCTGCTCGTTTCAATCTAATTTCACTGTGCTTTATTCACAATACAATGTATACTTTATTCAAAGGATATTAGAAAAACTGAACGTGCTTGCAGTATATATCTCACCAATTTTTGGCGTAAATTCGAGATTGTTAAAAATGAAACCAAAAAATGAGCTAGTGGCAAATTTTATTCCGCACTATTACAGAGATAGGGTAAAGTTTATTTCGAACGTAACAAGTTAATCATTGCTACGATAAAATGTCTACTTGAATAAAATCCCATGGTTGAAACACTTTTTTTATTTTGTGAAAGAAGTTATACTTTAATCAAAACCAATACAGCCAAAATACTGTAGAACATTTTTATTGATATGTTATTTCGCAAATTTTGTAAAATTAGCTGCAGCTTACTTCGCAAAAAAAACAAAAAAACAGCACAACAGGGTCGAAAGAAGACCGGCCTTAATTTTAACTGCACCGAGAAAGCTGGTTTTGACTTCCCAACAAGCTGGTTGACAACAATGAGCACTTTCTGGTGTTTGCAGTATGTTTATTAAAATACTGTTATTTTTTTCCTTATTTGAATACCTTCAATTTTTCGATTACTGCGCTTTAGATATTCTAAATTGATTTGTCGTTCTAATCTAAACAATTTATACTAATACCCATTTATTATCGGCAATCATCTTTCGGCATTTAATGTTTAATGCCGAAAACAATATTGTGCTTGATTCAGACCTAATCCATGGGAACTGTCCATCACTTACAAAAATATTTAGATCCTAAGAAAAACGTCATCACCTTGTCTCATTTTGTAGAATATGTAAGCTTTACTACATACCACTAAATTGTAATAGGTCATTTTCACTTTTCAGCACACAATTTTTTTGTCCGTGCATTCAGCATATATTCACCACGCCCATGTTGTTTGCAATCAAAATGAAAATTTAAAGACTAGATTTAAAAAAAACAAAAACTACAAACATATCAAAAAAATAATTTAGAAAAACAGAAAATTTCGCTTGAATTCGTATTGATTAATCAATTTATTTTTAAACAGTGAAGAGAATGAGAGAAGCAAAAGGAGCACTTTTCATCACTTTCTTGATAGCTCTGAGATCCCAATCGCAAATGCTTTCAAGGTTTGTCCAAGACCGTCGAAATTACAGTCAGATCCAGATAAAGGCATTGGCAATACTTGCCTTTGCGATTAAAAAGTTTTTTTTAAGTATTTATTTGGTCAAAAGTTTATCGTAGTTACCCTTTAGTTGCCGCAAGCCTTTAGTTGCCTTTTATGGCAACAAGAAGTCTTTTGGTATGATGTCGAATTGTCTGGCAGTTGGGCGTAGTACTTAAACAGTTTGATTTTCAAATTTAGTACCGAAGGACTGCTCAGTGCTGACCATCAAAATTCAAGTGCTTCAAGCCATCTTACCCTTGGAGAAGATTACATTTTTTTGACAAGGAAAATAGTGGAGAGGGTGCTGACATTGTTTGTGCGATTTCACGTCTTACTTTTCAGATGGAAACACCGCATCCAGCGGCCTGGCAAAAGACAGCAAGAAATGCAGTCATCTCTCAAGTTATCCTCTTTACAGTATATAGATAGATGGCCGCAAAAGAACATTAACGTCCTTTTTGAGAAACATCAAAAACTTGCCGTCTTTTTAAACACACTTCATGGGTGCTTGGTGTATGGTCCCGGAATTAATTGTAATCCCTGAAAACCTTTTACTTTTAGTGCTCAAGCTAGTTTTTGGAGAACACTTTGGTATCCAAAAACTGAACCAGTTTGTCAGAATCGTTGAATACTGGAATAATATACTGTAGATAACCATATTATTGATCTTTGCAAGTCCTGCATAGCTTGATTTGAGTTTCAGAATCAGCTTTTCAAGCCTTCAATTCGTCCCTCAATGGTACCAGAGAAGCCATGGAGTTGCTTACGTTTGAACCATGCGATTAATTTTATGAATTGAATATTAGCATTCAACTAAAATTGTGAACAAAAACAGTTTTTTTTTAATTTATCTTGAAAATTTGATCAGATAGCATAAAAAAATGTATCAAACACTTATGGGAAAGCATATCTTCTGCATCTTTTGGTCATTATTTGAAGTGTCTATCTCAATTGGTTTATATGGCAGTTTTCTAATTTAGGAGGGCGCGCTTAGAATGTGTGGGGGTGCGCGACCCTTAAATATTAATTTTTAAAAAAATTTACATGGGTTATTTTTACACCAAAACACAGCATTTAAGCCCCTTGGAGTAAAGCACATCGGAAGGAAGTTTTTTTTGAACCACCCAATAGTGCACACACACAAAAAAAATGCAATTGCGCAATTAATGACCAGTGTGATAAACAAAACTTTTCTATTGGAAAGAGACTCAGCCCACCTTCTTACTCCTCGGTATGAAATTGAAAAAAGATTGTGTAAAATGTCAACGAGTTCATTAAGACAAAACTCCATTCGCGAGTTTTTTAATAGTAGTGATTAAATCCACGCTTATTCATGTTTTACCTTCTTAAAATAAAAACCGATTTCGTTTTCAAATTGTGCATACTTAAACGTACGAGGTAGCATTTAAAAATGCAACAGCAATTGCTACAAACAGAATGTTCCAAAGCAAAATTCGCTACCACGACCACCCCGCTATAACGCGACCGCTTGATGACTATCCCGTAGGTGGTCAGGTAAGCGGGATTCCACTTTGAAGTGAACAAGAGAAATATGAAATTGGCAAACTTTTAAACAAAACGTTAATACTGAATTAAAAAGCATGAAAACTTTCAAGTTTGTAATAGCCGGTGTTCAAGACTGTAGTTTCTATCATTTTGGAACTTTTGATAAGTTTTTTAATTATGAAATTTGGTTTCAAATTGACTTTTAAAGGAGTATTGAGCGTTAATTTAACTCATTTATTGTGTGTTGTGATGTTGCCACAGCCGAATATTTTTTCGTATTGTCTAAATCTTTCCCATCAAAGCTATTTAACGCAGGGATGTGGAAGCAGTCAAATTTTTAATGCTTCCGCTTCCAGCTCCTCTTAAAGTTTTATGGTTCCGAGTCCGCTTCCGCTTCCTCACCTTTGGAATTTTTTGCTTCCAATTCCAACTCCGGATAGAATTAATCGCTTCCGAGTTTGCTTCCGCTTCCAATCTCTTTTATCAAAGTACTTCCGCTTCCACCAAAATGTAAGCGCTTCCACCGCTTCCGCATCCCTGCTCAGTATGAAACCGCTAATTGTATTTAGTGTAAAAAAAACAGGCATGATTTTGTTATACAGTAGGCCAGCATTTCATAACAAAATAACCAAGATCTAGCAATCATGGCTAATGCACTATAAGCGTAGACATGGGGGGGAGGGCAGGAGGCGAGAGCTCCCCCCAATCGAAATGTCACCAATGATAAAAAGGTGACAAAAGCGCCTTGTTTCTTCATTTTCAGTTTCTTTTAGCCTTTTCGCGTACAACAGCACACGCGTGCAACAGTAATTAACAATAATATTGACAACCAGGGAGCTCGGACCACCACAATTCAAATTTTGCCAACCAATTTAGATGTATAATCCGGGTGAAATTAAGGGTTTTTGTCTAAAAGTACTTACCTCAGGCCCTCATCTAATATTTTTATCAACGTAATGCAATAGCCAAGGGTGGATTTACGAGATGGCACAGGGCTCCATAGGCGTAGCCAGGAGCCAGGAGGGCCTGGGGGGCCCGCCTCTCTCCCAATTGAAATGTCATCAACGATGAAATATGACAAAAAAGTCTATTGTTTTTCAGTTTCAGTTTCTTTTAGCATTTTTCACTTACAATGAGAATTAACAACCATATTGCAATTGTAATTGTAATTACATTTTATTCACCAAGTTTTCTTGGCCAGGAAACAGCTAAGGGACTTTTCGGTCTTCGAGTCAAGCTGCCACCTGCCCACCTGTCTACCACACACGGTGAAGACCTCACACTGTCCCTTTCAATGCTGAACGTCAAACAGGGAAGCTGTAAATACCAAATTTTATAGTCTTTGGTTTCACCCGACCGGAAATCGAACCTGAGTCTACCGTTTCAGTAGCCGACGCTCTATCCACTCGACCACTGATCGGTTAGAGCCATCAGTTGCGTATAGATAGCTTTTTTGACAATTATACAGGGGCCCCGAGCCCCCCTCAATTCAATTTTTGCCAACCAACTTAAATGTATAACCGCAGAGAAATTTAGAGTTTTTGTCCTAAAAGTTGCTATCTCAGGGCCTCTCTAAACTTTTTTATAAACGCAATGCAATAACCAGGGCCGGATTTACCATATGGCGCAGAACCTGCTGGAGGCCCCGCGCTCAGATGGTGAGACTTTTTTGGTCTTTACCAATATTTGGCTGAAAGATGTTGAGAAAATCTCCAAAGTGCCAAGTGCCCCACGCAATGTGAATCCGGCCCGGGCAATAACATGGTTAGTAGGCGTACCTACCCATTGTACCATTTTTAAATAGCACAGGGGCGTCGCCAGCTTAGCGAGATCAGGGGGGCAAAGCTGAAAACCAGCGTTGAACTTGACCCAAATTTTCATTATTCCTGAATTTAGGCAAATTTTTAGTGAAAATCAGGTGATCTACAAAAAAAACAACAAATAAACAAGGTCTTCGCCGAAATCCGAAAGCTTTTTCTGGCCGGAACCAGAAATTTAAACGGTTTTTCCGGCCAAAAACAGATGATCTCCAAAAAAAAAGGTCTTCACCGAAATCCGGAGGCTTTTTCCGGCCACAAACAAAAAACAGGTAATCACCAAAAAAAAAGGTCTTTGCTGAAATCCGAAGGCTTTTTCCGGCCGAAATCAGAAATTTAAACGGTTTTTCTGGCCAAAAACAGCAACTTTTTCCTCTTAAAAACCAGCACTCAAATCTCGTTGGGGGGACGCCTAAATGAGGAAATCTCGAACTGGTGAGGGCGATGCTCACTTTTAAGAAAAAATACAGTGGGGGGCAAGAAATAAATCGGGGGGGGCGAAAATAAAAATCGGGGGGGAATGCCCCCCTGCCCCCCGCTGGCGACGCGCCTGAAATAGCAATCCATCTCCATTTCTCCAGTTTTTCCGCTGCAAAATAGTTTGGAAAAAAATAGCTGGGGAAGTGCTCATTATACTAATTATTGAATTTAAATTGAGGTGGCCTGGCCCCCCTGGTCGTATATGTACTCCTACCACTAATTATTTTTAAGACAAAACAAAAATCTCTAAGGAAAATTTTCGACTGAATTATTATTAACAGCTAAAATATTGCTCGAGGCAATGTACCTTGCCTTCCCTACCTGGGCCAGATCACTTATTAAATTTAACCCCAAAATACAAGATTTTAAGCGTGTTTTGGACTTAAATTGTAAGTAAAAGGAGGATTGAACTATTGAACAATTTAATTTTTTGAATTGGCGTTCAAATGTTAAAAATCTAGTTCTTTAAAATGGTTCTAAACACGTGCAAATTATGATTCAATGGCATTAAAATATCTTATTTTTCCCAAAAAATTGCCCAGCGGATATCTTATTTTTCCCAAAAAATTGCCCAGCGGTGGGAGCTTCGCCCCCTGACCCCCACAACCTCTTCAGACCCCCGTATACGATACGTTTGAGACACACTAGTTTGCTCATTACACATCCCAATTTACACTTTTTGGGGGAGGTTGAGCCCTCTCCTTATAGCAAAATCCTGGTTAAGTGCTAACACTCAGGCAACGGTCTTTGATCTGCTAATCTGCAATATCTTTGCCCTACAAACAGTCTCTCTTTCGAAAATTTCTGATGACGTCATTGCATGTGATTTGTGGTTTGCTCCCCCCTCAATCAAAAATCCTGGATACGCCTATATAATGCACTGCAGTATTTTAATCGTGATCAAAAAAAGAGAACTTCTAATCAAGCAAGAATTAATTTGTGTCGTCCCTTGATTTTCCAATAAAATTTAGGAAGACTTTATTTTACTGGTAAGTTTTATGCCTATCTACCAGTAGTTTTTTGTTAATTCTAACTCAAATTTAACCTAAACTCAAATCCTTAACCTCCTCTAAGCTAACTCCAAGTCCAACTCTAACTAACCCAAACTTAAACCCTAACCATGGCACTCAAAAAAGGAAATAAAAACAGAACGAGATTGAAAAATCATGAAAATTTAAAATCAGCCTGCCTTAGCCCGACCCTGAGCGGAATACTGCAAAGACTATAGACCTAAACATAGTTTATTTTTTGTACCGGTAACTAACTGCAGTATCCCTTTCAGTAAGCTATCATCCCAATTCCCTACAAACCAGTAACAGCAGGTTCTTAGTAACCGGTAAGTAACTTTCAATTTGTAACAGCTGCGACTGGCTAAGTACAAGGTTTCATAAACTACAGGTGGCACTATTAGGCTTGCTTGGCAGTGCCACTTACAGCACGTGCAGCAGCCACAGAAAATTAAGAAGCAGCCTACCTTAACCACATTGTGGCCACTGCTGACCACAGTAAACCCTCGAATTCTGATGCCATGGTAGTATTGGTGGTATATCACGTATATCACTCCCATGATCTCTCGCAAAGACGATGTGCTCATGGCTCTTTATTAATTACAATAATTTAAGGTGGCACAAACGTTAAAAATTATGGAAGTAACTAAGGTGGAAATTTTGCACACATCGTTATGTACCTAAAAACAATATTATTCTTGTAACATTTTACTCCAACGATTGTCGCCAGTTTGAAATACCCGAAGCGCCTGATTTTGAAAAAATTGGTTCCGCTTCCAGCTCCTTTTCAAAACTTTTGCTTCCGAGTTCGCTTCCGCTTCCACCAACTTTCATTAAAGTGCTTTCGCTCCCACAAAAACTTGACCGCTTCCAGCTTCCGCTTCCACATTCCGGATTTAACGTTAAACAACAAAAAAACGTAGCAAAAACGTTGGTAATCAAGTACTTTTTACATATTTAGTGTTAAATTCCAAAAATTTGACTTCAATGCTTCTTTAAAAATACAAGGATTGGCATGGTTGACAATGTAATTGTTACCGATGTCTGCATCACTAAGGGGCTATGTTTATTTAATAGAGGTGGAGTCCCCGAGGACGTCCTTGGCCTTAAGGACGTCCTCGAGGACACATTTTGAAGTCCTTGGCCTTGGCCTCGAAGGTCAAGTCCTTGGCCTTGGCCTCGAAGCATCAAGTCCTCAAAAATGGCCCTGTTCTCGGCTCGAAAACAGCACTGTTTTTTGTACCGTTGAAATCTTGTTGGAAAACGTCAGAAAATTTGCGAAGACCTTTTTTGTTTTCCGCTATTGGAGATCGCCTAAAAAATTTCATTGTTATCATTATTGATGGGCAGCAGTGCAAGCGAATCTGCTACCATTAGGTATAAAGTCCACCTACACATTGCGTAGGCCCATGCCCTCACCAGAGCAAGTGAAATAAAGCGACACTAACCAAAAGAGGAGGGCACTAAAATTTGCATATAAAAACTAATCTTCAGACTTTGTACCGCTAAAATTATGCGCACTTTTAAAATAAGGCCTACAGCGTCGTAGGCGTAGCCAGAGGGGGAGGCAAGGGGCCCGCCCCCCCCCCCAATTGAAATACCACCAATGATAAAAAAAAATTTTGACAACATAGCCTAGCGATGTCTACTTGCAGTTTTTTATCTGTAATTACCCACATAATAGTAATTAACAATAATATTAATAACGACGAGAGGCTCCGGGGTTCCTAACTAACAACCAGGAGGCTCAGAGCCCCTAACTAACAACCAGAGGGCCACAGGGCCCCTATCCGCCAACCAGAGAGCTCCGGGGCCCATTACTGACAATCAAGGGGCCCCGGGACCCATAACTCACAACCTAGGGGCCCATAACTGACAACCAGGGAGCCTCAGGGCCCCGAACTAACAACCGGACCCCGGGGCCCCAATCCGAAAGCCAGGGGGCCCAGATCCCCTAATTGATGACCAAGGGACCCCGGAGCCCCTAACCGCCAACCAGGGGGCCCCTAACTGACGACCATGGGGACCCGGGGCCTTTACCTAACAACCAAAGGGCTCCTAACCGACAATCAGGGGGATCCTAACTGACAACCAGGAGGCTCATAACTGACAACCAGGAAGCCCGAAGCCCTTAACTAACAACCAGGGGGACCCAACAGACATTCAGGGGGACCCTAACTGTCAACCAGGGGGGCCCAGGGCTCCTAATTAACAACCATGGGGCCCCAGGGCCCCTAACCGACAACCAAGGGGCACAGGGACCACTAACTGACAACCGGGGGCCCCGGCGTCCCTAACTGACGACCAAGGGCCTCTGGCCAGGGGCTCCTTATTTCAAACTTTTAACAATTTATATACAAAACCAGTGAAAAATCTAAAAGTTTAGTCCTAAAAGTTGCAACCCCAGGCCCTCCTTTATCGTTATTATGAACTTAATGCTTTAACACAGGCTGTAGTTCAAAGGTTGGAAAAAATGGAAAAAAATTTAATTTTGCTTTAATTGCTTCTTTTTTTTATGAAAGAAATTAAGGGCGCGATCTTATCTCAAAATCATAGGCGTAGCCAGGGAGGTGGCCAGGGGGCCCGGGCCCCCACAACCGAAAAGCCAGCAATGACAAAAATTTGACAGAAAACCTTGTTTCTTTATTTTCAATTTCAATTAGCATCTTTGCGTACAACATTACACGCGTACAACAGTAGTTAACAATAAATGATATTGACGACCAGGGGGCTCGGCGCACCCCCTTAATTCAATTTTTTCCAGCTAATTAAAACGTATAACCAAAATGAAATGAAGGGATTTTGTCCGAAAAGTTGTAACCTCAGGTCCTCATCTGAACTTTTTATGAACGTAATGAAATAACCAGTGCCGTATTTGCCATACAGCACAATGCCAAGGCTCCGCGCTCTGATAGTAAGACTTTTTTTGGTCTTCGTTGCAAAAATCCACTAAGTGCCAGGGGCCCCGCGCAATATAAACTCGGCCCGGGAATAACATGTTTAGTTAGCGTAACCATCTTCTGTCGTACCATTTTTCAATAACGATTCACCTTCACCTTGCCAGTTTTTACGCTCAAAATGCTTTAAAAAAATAGCTAGAAAAAATGCTCATTGAACAAACTATTGAATTTCAATTGAGGGGACCAGGGCCCTTGGCCTACATGTACTTCTATAACTGGTTATCTTCATGACAAAACAAAAATCTCTAAGGAAAAACTTCGAGTGGATTATTATTTACAGCTAAAATATTGCAGAAGGCAATGTGCCTTACTTCCCCCAACATGGACCAAATCACTTACAATTAAAATTTTACACCATAATGCAAGATTTTGAACGTGCTTCGGACTTTAATAGCAAGTAAAAAGATTGAACAACTAAATTTTTTCGATTGGCTTTCAAACGTTAAAAATCTAATTCTTTCAAATAGCTGTGAACACGTGCGAAATGTGATCCAATGGGATTAAAATAGCTTTTTTTCCAAAAACTTACAAAAATCGCCCAGCGCCTGGGGGCTTTGCCCTCAGACCACCATAGCCACTGGCGGCTCAGCCCCCAGACCCCGTATGTGATACGTTTGAGTACACTAGCTTTCTCAACACGTCTCCTAAGTCAGGCATTTGCACTTTCTAACTACTAGTTTTCGCACTCTCCCTTTACCAAAATCCTGGTTAAGTGCCAATATGCGACGGCTTCAGATCTTCCATTCTGCGATATCTTTGACCCACAAACAGTCACTCTTTTGAAAATTTCTGATGACGTCATTGCATGTCATTTTTGGTTTGGCCCCCCCCCCCCCAATCAAAAATCCTGGCTACGCCTATGTACAGTGTTTCTTATCTCGTTTCGTCTGCGGCCAATCGTTGCTTGAAAAATCCATCAACAGCAGTAAATGCTGCCAGACGCGCATCCAGGATTTTGCTAAGAGGGTTGAATCAAAAGTTGTTTTTTTTGCACAAAAACAGTCTCATTTAGTTCCGGTACTGAACAAACTAATGCAACTCAAGCGTGGCACAGAAGGGACATAGTCAATAAATATTTAGTGACTGTGAACGGGGGCCTGGGGGCGTAGCCTCTAGCCGCTGGGCAATTTTTGCAAATGTTGCAGCTAAAAAATAGCTATTTTAACGCCATTTCAATCACATTTCGCAGTTTTTAAAGCCATATATATAACTAAATTGCTAAAATTTAGAAGTCATTTCAAAGAATTAAATTGCTTAGCACTTCACCCCCCTTAACTTCGGGTCAAGTCCAAAATACGTTTAAACGCTCGTACTTTAAGGTTAATTTTTTAAATGACTTGGCCAAGGGTCTTAAAGGCGGTGAATCATCCAGCCAATTCCAGTAGTTTACAAAAGCTAAAATTGAACTATAATTTTTGATATTTTTTGTTTTAATTTGGGGAACTGCGGTTGCAAAGATTTTCAACAAATACAAAAAGATGTCCCCCCGAAAAAAGTTTTTGGAAACTCTGAGTTTTGATCTTCCCGCCAAAACCACAGTAGGCCTAATGGTTTAGAGAACTGTGGTAGGCCTAATAGTTTAGAGATAGTTTATTTCTAAATAGTTTAGGCCTAATTAGGCCTAACTATCTCTAAACTATTACGCCTAATAGTTAAGAGATAGTTAGGCCTAGTAGTTTAATAAGATTACAGTAGGCCTAATAGTTTAGAGAACTGTGGTTTTGGCGGGAAGATCAAAACTCAGAGTTTCCAAAAACTTTTTTCGGGGGGACATCTTTTTGTATATGTTGAATATCTTTGCAAACGCAGTCCCAAAATCAAAACAAAAAATATCAAAAATTATAGTTCAATTTTAGCTATTGCAAACCACTGGAATTGGCTGGATGATTCACCGCCTTTAAGCCAATTCACCTTGGTTGCGCCTCTGACTGCGATCTCGAAATCTTGAGTGTGCTCTAAAATCAAAACAGCTGGTCTTTGGAAAAAAAATTATCACGAATTATTTTATGTCATAATTACTAACGAAGTACCAGAAACGATTCTGCAGGTTTGCATCTCTCTTTCGCGACACATCCGTAAAGGCGTGTTATTAAGACGGAATATTGCGTCAGATTTATGTGACCCAGAAGTTGGTTACCAGCATTTTCGCAAAGAATCGAGAAAAGTGTCCAAGGAGAAATATGTTTGAACGTAATGATTCATTTTTCCATCATTGTGTGTTGCCTTCTCATTGAGTGATGTTCCAAAAACAGTGTTTTGAGCAAACCTAAATGGGGGGCATAAGCAGCTGTTAAGGGGGCACGCCACACCCCCTCCCCCAGTAGCGACGGAACTGCGTAGGCCTCATCGGGCTCATTGCAACTGTAACTACTATGTTATTGTTGTTTGGTTTGGTTACTAGTCGAACTCAGAAAGCCTTCCAGCTTCCTTTAAGTACTTGGCCAGTTTATTAATGTTACATTTTGTTACCACATTGTGAACAGTGGTTTTGGTGATTCCACAATATTTAACACGAATATCTTGGTAAAGCTTGCGACTGCCTATGATGATTTGGTGTTTCCTACTTAGCTACATTTTGGACACAAAGAAGACTCAGCACGATGTGTAGTTTTCTTGTGTCGCTGTAGATTGCAGTTACTCAGTTAAAACTTGCTCTACTCGATTTAATTGAGGCCTCTTAAAGGGGCATTGAAGTCTAATTTTTGAATTTTAACACCATATTTATAAAAAATAATTGTTTAGCAACGTTTTTGTCGCATTTTTTTATTGTTTGAGGTTAAATAGCTTCAAGGGAAAAGATTTTGAAATAAGGGGAAAATTTTGCAGGGGTAACTCTACATCAAATTTGCATAAACGATTTCAAAACCACCTTTGCCAAATTATAGGTCTGGGAATGACGATTTGCCTTTGGCAGGTTTTCTGCTGTGGCTTCGGTACTTAGATGAGTGTTTAAAAGTGAAATTCATCTTAGTAGTTTAAATTGGCATCTTTAAACACAAGCATATTTGATTTAGTGCATTTAAAAGCAAAATGAAAAGTAGGCTTATTTTTTCCCTAGTTGTTCTTTGTAATTATTAGGATAAAGCAACCTGTATAAACTGCCGTAGGTTAGACTAGACTTTACTGTTCTTTATAATTTCTTAAAAGGCTAGGCTTAAACTAGGCCTATAGCCTAGGTATAGGCCTAGGCCTATACCTAGGCTAGGCTTACTTACATATGATTAATGTCAGCTAGCGTGTTGTAGCCCTAGTAACAGTAACAGCGTCACCAAACGTAGACAAATTTTTAAAAAAGTGAAAGAAATTCTGATCGAAATAAAGGAAAATATAAATGCAATAATCTTTTAATGTAGTAATCGTAGAATTCTGAAGTTGAGCTCAAAAATCATTTTAAAAATACAAATTTTGTTTCAATTGCAATAAATCAATAAAAGTTAGGCTTCAATGCCCTTTTAAGGTTAAGGAGACGTATTATTAGTTGAGAAGTCGTCCAATCTACAGACTCCTTCATCCTCAAGCAGTCCTTCCGTTCATTCCACGTAGATTTTTATCTATCTGTGGACCCGTCCTTGTTCGTGCTAACACAGTTGGCAAACGAGACTGTAATAAATGGTTCAAGACCATGTATTTTTGATTTAGATCTTGATTTGGCTACATAGTCGACCACTTCGTTACCATATACCCCTGCATGTCCAGGAATCCAAGCAATACTGACATGGTTTTATTTACCTAACTGATTTAGGTTTCTAATGCAGTTGAACATAGATGGGCAAGTTAATGCAAAACGTTAGCTTCGTTAACCACTAGTCCGTTAACAAACTTCACACCTCTGTTAACGTTAATCCGTTATTTTCAGCTTTAATTAACGGAAGTTAATAAAGTCCGTTAATTCGTTAACATTTTGCGTGTAGTTTACATTTCTTTATGTTCACTCGCTTCTAGAACACGTATTGACGCTGTTGAGCTGATTGCAAGAAAATATTTATTGCTATGGTGGTATTTTTGTGTTTTGAAAGTTATATTTTACAGTCTAACCTAATTTCAAGATAAAAACAAGTTCAAATGCACAACGAAGCTACAAGATATTAGCGATAAAAACCTTAACGGAAGTTAACAGAACTTAACGGAAGTTACTTTAGTCCGTTAACAGGACTTAACGGAAGTTAATTTAGTCCGTTAACATGAAAAAAGTTATTAACGGATTAACGAGTTAATGAAAAAGTTAGCTTCGTTATTAACGGATTAACGATTAACGGACTTGTGCCCATCTATGCAGTTGAACACTGTAATTGATGTTACAGTGCACTTTATGAGTGCTTTGATAGCTGCTTGACTATCAACCAGCACAACAATACTTTGATTGAGCAGTTTTTCCAAAAGCAGGTTCTTTGCCATTTCTGAAATAGCTAAGACTTCTGCCTGGACACACAGTGTTGTGTATTCCAAGGTGAAAAGATGCTTGTTTTGGGGAGTTGTTTGGGTTTTCTGCATAAAAACCTGCACCTACTCTCCCATCTAGTTTCGAGCCATCGGTGTAAACCTTGACAATGTTCTGATTTAGAATGCTTCAGATCTGATACCTTTCTTTTTATCCATAATTTGGCATTCAAAATTTTTCTCAAATACTCTTGTTTTCTTTATTCGGGCAGCTGGCATTTGCAGCAGAGGTAAAAATCGTCTAGCCTCATTGCAAACATCAACATGGCTTTCGTTTTTCCGAAGGAACCAACTTGGTTGACATGCCAGAGCCCATAAACAGTGATTCTGTATGACCCTCGCATTGCCTCAGCCAAAAAGAATTCCTCGATAGGAGTTACAGTACGTTGAGCAGTATTTCTCCAGAGCACCAGTAGGGGTGCCACGAAAAGCTGATGAAATCATCAGGCAAGGAAGTCTCTGCACCTTTGTGAGTTCCCTTACCAGACACTCTTTGTTGAGATCGCCAGCCCTGGACACACATGCATACGACATGATTAGACGTATTGTAGCTGTGTATATCCATTTCATCATAGATGGTTTTATTCCCCGCGTTTTACCCACAATTTGTCTACATTGCATTAATGTTGTAGTTGCTTTGCGGGTAATTCGGGTAATATGAGATTTCCAAGTTAGCTTGCTGTCTAGAGTAACACCTAACAGCCTTGCTACCTTGGAAAGTTCAAGTTTTGAACCATTCATTGACAAGGAACTCAAATCTGGATTCTGTTTGTATGAGTGAACTGTACAATTTCGGTTTTCTTGCTGCCAAATTGTAGCTCTTGTTCCGAAGCCCACTTTGCAGCAATATTTACTGCTTTTTGGGCCATACTTCTGGTCCAAAGCGTATCACTAGCAAAATATTTTTTTGAAAAAAAATTTTTTTTTGGAGGTAGCCTAAAAAAAAATTTATTTTTGAGAACGCTTGCGCCCTTGTCCTTGGCCTCAAGCATTCCTGTCCTTGGTCTCGAGAGGGTATGTCCTCGGAAAGGCTGTCCTTGGCCTCGGATTTTTTTTGTGTCCTTGACCTTGGCCTCGAACCTTGTGTCCTCGACTCCACATCTGTTATTTAATAAGATATATTCTGGTATGTCTAAAAATTGGATTTTCTGGCTGTAGGCCTACAGACAGTAGATAGACCATAGAGTGCTGGTGATATGCTGGACAATTGAAGAGGTTGATGCAAACAGAGGATATGCGCAAAAATGAAGTTTAGAGAAAAACTGCTTTAAATTTTTAAAACTTTTAAAGTATACCATGAGCATGTGGTGACCTAAAACTGCATTTTTTACTAATGTCTCAACAGCTGGTGGTGAAGAGAGTTGCCTGCTATAACTACTTGTCAAGTGCAAGTTTTACTTGTTTGTTTGTTTAAACTCAAAGTCACATATCACTTTCTTGCACGAACTTTCATCAAGCTGAAAATTTTTTTTGATTTTGCATAAACGGGACATGTAACAAAAATAACTGATTTTCGACCTAATAAGTTACGCAATACGCTCATTGCCTAATTCAGAACGCAATGAGCATTTAGCCGGTAAAATGCCTGTTTAACATGCAAAAAGGTGATTTGTTGCAATATCAAGTGATATATACCACCTTATTGTATGAATAGCAAAAAAAAAAAATATCTATATATATAATTTTATTGACAGTCAAATTTAGATACTCTTAACAGTCTGTTTCACCCTTAACGGGATCATCAGAAGAGAACTTCTAAAACAACATAAACAAAAACAAATTGATTGGTTACACTTGAAACATAGATCTGTAAGTGGTTATTAACAAAGTAATGCGTCTGCCTAGCCTCGAAACTTTTGTCAACTGGGCCACAGAACAGCTGTGATAGGACTTTTAAGTTGAAAGGCGGGCAACATTGTGTTTACTAAATAATACGCATGCTGGGTTTGCCGTCGGTTACGTTTCAAATTTGAGTGACTCATAATTGGGTAACTTCCATTACATTAAATTTGAAAGGTAGGAGTTAAAATCATTGCAACGACTAATACGAAAACTTAAAATAGCCCCGCCAGTAGGTTTATAATTTATCCGGGGAAGGGGAGTTGCGGTAAGCGCATAAGTCTTAATCAACACTTTTTAGCAAAAATTTGTTTTTGTGCCTACATTTTGAAATTAGCTCGGAGCGTTTATTCAGCAGTCCTTCTGGTTTCGCTTTGATGATTTGCAGCTTTTCTGCCAAACAAAGGCTGCATATTCTTGCACCACAGCGATATGGAGCAGCTTCTTTAATGACGCTCCATTGGATTTGGTAATCGCGGCCTTTATTTTTGTGCTCCCAAACTCGTTTTGATAGTTCGGTACTTTTCTGTAGGCGCTGATGTCGAAACGAAGAGCTGTGGTTGTTAAAGCGTTTTTTGAAAGCAGTTGAGCACGATCCGTAATAGAGGTCCCGTTGGTTTCCAGATGAGATGGTGGCCTTGTAAATTAGGCAGCTTTTCAGGCAATTTCCATTTAGTGGGCAGTTGGATTTGTTTCGGCAGTTGCAATTTTCTGCCAATTTGGTTTCGTCGGTTTTCCGTGGGCTTGCCACGTTGGAATTGTGTTGTTTGATTATAGCTGCCATGTTTGGCATGCAGCTACAGTATAACTGACTTTTACGCAGCTACGATTACAAATGGGGTGCAGTTTGTGGTCGGGGGGGAAGTGCTTGTCCAATAGATTTAAAAATTTTCTGCCGATATTTGTGGATACGTTATCGCTAAAAGGGGGATTAAACCAAGTAATGTTCCGTTTTCTCTGTCTTCTGCTGCTGTTTTCTGTTTGAAATTCTAATTTTTGTTTGTATCCACTTTTTTCTAGAGCTTGTGCGTATGCAGGTTTCGCTCTGTCAAACTCTTCTTGATTGTATGATGTGCCAGATAATCTTTTCTCTATCATCTTGGGAAGTTGCTTTTTAATGTTGGGAGGGTGGTTAGACTGGGTGTGAATGTATTGCAGTTGTGAGTTTGGTTTCTTGTAGGGCCAGTATTTGCCGTTATCCGCGTTGAACGTGACATCCAGAAAGTCAGTTTGCTGCATGCCGGCTTCGTTAGTTATTTTGAGATTGTTGGTTTTAAATAAGTTTCTGATGTTCTTAATAATTCGTTCGGTGTCTGGTCCTGAAATGCCGGATAAGATTGCTAGACCGTCATCGCGGTAGAGGCCGAATGATTCAACTGGTAGTAAGTTTGATAGTTGGTCGAGTAGGTAAAGTCATTTGATGGCGCAGAAATATGCGAACTAGTAGGTCTTTACCTACTCGACCAACTATCAAACTTACTACCAGTTGAATCATTCGGCCTCTACCGCGATGACGGTAGAGGCCGAAAAAGACCACAAAAAGGTCCTAACATCATCCAGCGCTCAGATGCAGACCACTGTAAAACCAGAGCTGGGCACTTGCGCCGCAACTATTTCACTTGCGATAGCGCTTGCGCCGCAACTATTTTTAAACGCTTGCGCTGACACTTGCGCCGCAAGTATTTTAGCAATTTTGAGCGCAAGCGCAATTTAAATAAGCTTACGATAAAGAATACTTGTTTTCCAACAACTGTGATTAAAGTTTAGAAAAAACATTGACGAAAAAGATTTCTAAAAGTCTCGTCATGGGAAATTGCATTCGTTTACTGCTTGCAAAACTTCGTTATACAGCACGATTCACAGTGAGGAGTTTTTCATTGAAACTTTTTCCATGAAATGTTTTGCCAATTTTTCAAAATTTTAAACTTTTCAATTGCGTATTTCAAAAAATGGTTGCAGAATCAAATTTTAAGAGAAAATTACTTTTATAATTGTCTTTCCAGAAATACGCTACTCGTTCCAAAAAAATCTTAAAATATTGCTTCGCGAAAGAATTTAAGGCGTTACTTGCAATTTGTCTAATGTGTTACCCATAGGTGTAGCCAAGGGAGGGAGCGAGGGTCCCCAGGCCTTCCCCAATTGAAATGCCACCAGTGATAAAAATATGACAAAAAAGCCTATTGTTTCTTCACTTCCAGTTTCTTTTAGCATTTTTCGCGTACAACATACACGCGTACAACAGTAATTAACAATAATATTGACAACCAGGGGGCACGGGCCCACTCAAGTCAATTTTTACCAATCAATTTAGATGTGAAATCCAGGTGAAATTAAGATTTTTGTCTTAAAAGCTGTTTTCTCAGGCCCTCATCATCTAACCTTTTTATAAACTTAAAGCATTAAGCAGTGGCGGATTTACCATATGGCGCAGTGCCAGGGGCCCAGCTCACCGATGCTAAGACTTTTTTTTGGTCCTCACCTATATTTGGTGAGATGATTTTGCAAAAATCTCTAAAGTGCCAGGGGCCCCACGCAATGTAAATCCAGCCCGGTCAATAACATGGTTAGTTAGCGTAGCCATCTATTGTACCATTTTCAATAAAAATTCACCTCCACCTTGCCAGCTTTTACGCAACAATATACTTTTGAAAAATATTAGGTAGGGCAAATGTTCATTGAACAAATGATTGAATTTGATTTGACGGAGTCTGGGTCTCCTGGCCGCACATACTCCTATACAGGGGCGTATTTAGGGGGAGGGGGCATTGGGCCATGGCCCCCCCTTTGGGTCGCCAGGATAGTATAATTAGCATAGAATAGTATGCAAAATTGCGGCATGGCCCCTCCTTTGTTAGTTGAGCAAAAGGTTTGAAAACACAAAGGCTATGTTTTAGACGTGTGATTTAGGCCTGCACCCAACTTTGTGCTAATAATTGGTCTAAATTTGAGTGATAACCTTTTGTTTCTTTTTTTTCTCTTCACCTAATTTTGGGCAAAAAATCGGACTGAATTTGGGTGGAACAATTTCTTACTCTGTTCTTTCTTCTCAAATTTTCTGAAGTTCCTGCCCCCCCTTTTCAAAATCCTGCGTACGCTACTGCTCCTACAAGTGACAAAACAAAAATCTCCTAATACCTTCATGTGGATTGTTTTATTATTTACTGCTAAAATACTGTATTGCAGAAGGCAATCTACCTTACTTCCCCCTATCTGAGCCAAATCACGTACAAAATTTAACCCCAAAATGCAACATTTTAAGCGTGTTTTGGACTGTAAGTAAAAGTAGGATTCAGCAATTTAATTTTTTCAATTGGCTTTCAAATGTTAAAAATCTAGTTCTTTCAAATAGCTCAGAACGTGTGTGAAATGTATTCCAATGGCATTAAAATAGCTTGTTTTTTCAAAAAATCGCTCAGCTTAAGTGGGCTTCGCCCCCAGACCCTCCTCTGTGATACGTTTGAGTAACATTAGTTTACTCAACACGTCTTCCAAATTTAGACATTTTCACTTTTAACTTTGGTAAACCAGACAACAGCTTCTGGTCTTTCGTTCTACAATATTTTTGTCCCACAAAAAGTTCCTCTTTCAAAAATGTTTGATTACGTCATTACATGTCATTTGTGGTTTTGCCCCCCCCCCCCCCCAATTAAAAATCCTGACTACGCCTATGGTCTTACCGTAATTCAAAATCAAGAAACACCAAAAACTATTAATTGCAATTTTTGCTGCTAGGCTGGAAAATTTGAAAGAAATCGCTAAATAAAGTAACAGCATCGGTATAGCTCTTAATTAACATACTTAATGATTTAATTTCTTTAAACAAAAACATGATGATTTTTGTAGCATGCTCCAGTCGTCAGAGAGTGATGCTAATTTCTCCAGAAGCATAAATGCACAAATGCCTCTGTAGCTTTTAAGAAAATAGAAGTCACAATCTGGATCAGCCTCTGGTTGTCAGAAAAAATGAATACGGATAATATTTGAACCCAGTATGCCCGCAATAACCAGAGACATACTCTGGTTTTGAATTCGCGGCAGTCCTTCAACGCAGGACAGGCGTTAGCCCACTCTGCCACTGTGTAGCTATGTGTTGAAATGAGCAAGTTAATATGAACTAGGTGCACTGAAATTTAAACGGTTACACTCGGGTTCCGATGCTCGCTCTGTGCAGGTGACGAGTTCGTAAGATTGTTGATCAACATTCTACTCGTCGGTATAGCTCTTAGTTGATTTAATTCGTTTGCACTAAATATATGATGATTTTTTTAGCGTGCTTCATTCGTCAGAGCAGAGTGACGCTGATTGCTCCACGAGCACAAATTGCATCGAAGCTACTAATCGATTTCTTTGAAAAGCCATAAGAAACATATAGTGACTCCAAAATCGTTCGCTTACCACCACATGAAAACTTTATTAGTTGAAATTAAAACCCCCGATTCTTTTAAATGCGGTTGTTGAGCGTCATTTTTCATTGTTTTTTGCCCAAAATGAGAGGAGTTGAGCGATGCGCATTTTCAAATGCTTGTATTTTTTAAAGAAAATCAATAATTTCTTTTTTTTGTTCACTAACTGGTGTTGTGCATAATTTGTTTTGAATATTTGTTTCATACCGTAATCTATAGAGCATTTTGAGCAGTGAGTCAATCAGATTTATGCTTTTTAAAACGTTACATTTGCGCTTGCGGTTGCGCTTGCGGCGCAATTATTGTGACTTGCGCTGCCCAACTCTGAGTAAAACTATTGGAGGGGATGCAGATGCAGCCCATAGTCAAATTATTGGGGGGGATGCAGTCAAATTATTGGGGGGATATATCCCCCCATCCCCCTCGGGTTTCGGCACCCCTGTATATAGGGACATGTTCCTTTTTCTGAAGTTCTATTTTCTTTGATTATTTAAATAACTATTCAAAGTCATACAGAATATGGATGACCTTATAGAGGTACGAAAAATAATAATATCTCAAAATCGCAAAAACTTGGTATATCACTGTTTTACACCAAGCCCTCAATAGATTTTTGGTATAAATGTCAATTATCAACGAGAAATTGCTTGAGTTTTGTAGTGATGGCTTGACTTTCGTATTCAAAAGTAGGGTTGTAACTGACGGTCTCAGGATGTGTATTAATTTTATTGATGAACAAATAAGAGTCGTTTGGTTAGCTGTACAATACTTGATTATAAAATTCATGGTTTCGGTAAAGAGGTTACTTTCGGTAACCATATCGGAACACAATACAAAAATACCATTCCATTTATCTTAGGCCCGGCGCGCCACCAGGATTTTGTTTAGGGGTGGGCTTGAACTCAAAAGTAAAATTTGTTGCCTGAAAAACGTCTCGATTGGGCAACATGATAAACAAAGTGGTGCAACTCACGCATATCACATATCGGAGTTTGGGGGCGAAGCACCCAGCCGCTTGGCAATTTTCGTGATTTTTCAGCAAAAACAGCCATTTTAGTGCCATTTAGATCAAACTTCGTACCTCTTTGGAGTAATTTAAAACAACTAAGCTTAAATTGCTGCGATTTGAAAGCTAGTTGAAGAGTTTAAAATGCCCGAAACTTTTCAGCCCCCTCCTCCCTTAGTCCCAAGTTAAATACAAAGCATATTTAAACACTTGCAATTTTGGATAAAAATTTCATAATGGCTTGGCTAAAAAGGGGCCTGAATCTCCTATAGCCCCCCTATCCTAATTACACCATCGTACTAGGCTACTACAAGTTAAGCTATCTTCATATTTTAATAATTGAAATTAGTTTTTTGAAAGAGTTTTTGCTCTTGCTCCTCTTTTACCCTAGGATACAGTTATGTTTCTGTGGCGTGATAGTAATGAGAAAGACGGTGACAAAAAAAAAGTTATATACTGATAATAAATAATAATAAAGCAATACTATAATTTCGGGGTTAATTACCATTTTATTGCTTTTCTGATTTTGAAATTAATTTTAAGATAATAAACGTAGAAAAAAGTTTAACAATTTGATTAGTTGGAAAGTTATTTAGCTCAAAATTTTGCTGTTAAAAAGTTTTGAAAGCTTTATCGCGTAGACAGAAATGTGAAACTGGGAGCTGTTACGGGGGTTGGGGGGTAGAGCCTCAAGAGATCAAAAATTGTCCATTTCAAAGCCCCCCCTCCACATCCTGGCTACGCTACTGAGTGTATGTGATGTTTTTTCTCACATCTAAGGCTTCACAATCAATGGGCGCGAACGTTTCGGCCACCAAAAGACGCTTTGTTAAATTTAATATAAGGTATCTAATTACGAAACAAAACCTGAGGATCCCAACATGGTTGTGTTAAAAAGGAAGGTATTGGAAACATTTGTCCCGGGCCCTCCTTCCAAGTGTCCACAATTGTAGAAACGGAAAAATAAATCAAATCAAATCTTTTATTATACTCGCTGTATTGCGCCGAAGCGTGTAACGAGTTTGCGGGGCCCATCTCCGCGTCATTGCGCCTGAACAACACAGCTCCTTTGAAGAAATATCGCAGCAGTGGCGAACCGTTGGCAACACTGCGTCCAATTTGACCGGCCCGAGATTTGAACCTCAGACCTCCCGATCCAGAGGCAAACGTGTTACCGCTCGAATAAACCATTAATTTTTTTCTTATGATGCCCAAATTTTTTTCGGGAGCTTCGCCTCTTTATCTTACTCCAGGCATTGGAACAATCATAGTTATACGTATTTAACTTCACACTTAAGTTTTTAAAAATTTTTTTTGCAGCGTTTTTTTGCGATCCAACAATTGGTTATTTGGGATTCTTTGTGTTAATTTTTAACACAAAAATTGTTCAGTGGATGTTGCTTTTCCCCCCAAACCTATTGCCATAGTGTTTAGAGTTGTTCTTTCTTATCTCAAAACAAATTCTTGGCGCTCGCGTATTTTCAGAATAAGTTGGCGTTCTCGAGATACGTTTTGTTTAACACATTTACAGTGGTATAATATTAATATGCCTTCCCTGGTAATACTGTTATAAATTGTAGTATTACATTTCATTATCACACACTCGTTTCTTCTTAATTCACATGCAGAATAACCTCTATCATGTTTTTGCATTAGCAACCTAAAGTTGTTTTTTTTAACTAATCAAAAAAAAATGCTGTCCTCGAAGATAGGACAAGATATTTCCGAGGAACTGTATAGTCTTCGAGGTCAAAACCAAGACCAAGGACTTGAGCTTGAGGCCAAGGACTTCAAAATGTGTCCTTGAGGCCAAGGATGTCCTCAAGGCCTGGAAGACACATTTTGAAGTCCTTGGTCTAGGCCTCGAAAGTCAAGTTTTCGAAAATGTCCTGTTCTCGGCTCGAGGACAGCACATTTTTTGATTCGTTAAAAATGGGCTATGACCGTGGCCTTCTTTTCACTTTACCTTGGAAAACGGAAGAAACCTTTCTGAAAATTTGCAAAGATCTTTTTCTTTCTTGGCGGGTGGGGTGGGTGAGAACTCCTAATTTTGTGCGGAAAATTGGCGTCTCCTCGCGCGAAGACCTTTTTTTTTCTTTTTTTGGAGGTCGCTTGAAAAAAATTTTTTGGGATCTTTTTTTGGACTACACTTGCGCATTGTGTCCTTGGCCTCGAGCATTCCTGTCCTTGGCCTGCCTCGAGAGGGTCTGTCCGCGAGAAGTCGGTCCTTGGCCTCGGATTTCTTTGTGTCCTTGGCCTCGAAGACGACCTCTGTTAAAAATCTTCTTTAAACGAAATCTAAAGGCAAAATCAATTTTATTTTAATGAATTCGAACAGTTTTATTAGAGTTTAGAAAAATTTTTTTTCGAGTTCAAGCTCGCAGCCCTGAAATTCTGGAACAAAATAATGATAATCGAGTGTAAATCACACGAAACTTGTAATCCAAATTCCGTGATGTTTAAGCATAGGTGGGCAATACCGCGGTACTTTCTTGCCACTGGTAGCGGCACCGTCGGTACTTTTGTGGTACCGGTATCGCAACACTTCGCTATTTTTTGGTGGTACCGGTTCTGTAGCTTTGCTTTAACTTTTAGCAGGAATTTTAAGTTAATTTGCGTATGAACAGGATAAACAGCGAATATTTCTTCTTAATTTAGTTATTAACTGTTGGTATTATTCACTACTAACACCGCCCGGATTAAGCGTTAGTAGTTTGCTGAACCATTTGGAAAATTGACGTTTTCTTGCTATGGCGCAATGAAAATGATGCATTACCAGTATCCATGCACCAGCAAAACAAAAGTAAAACCACTAAGGAAATTGTAAGAGACGAATTACGCTATGAATTACTCATCACATCAGGTGTGAAGAAGTATTTGCTGCACGTTACTGCCGAGTGTCGGCCTCCTTTCATATTTTGGTTTTGGTTTTCATTTGTTTGAAGCGTTTGGCGTAGAAGACGTTCTCATGAAAAAACGGTGTATAATACGGCCAAATATATTTTCTCGAATATATTAATACCGAAAACTCATCTCAAAAGTTTTTGCACCAGCACCAACTCATTTTGGCTTTGGCCGCGATGAGTTTTTTTTTTTCCTGAACATTGTACGCTGTTGTAGTAAGTTCTAAAGAGCAAAACACTGCAATCTAGTTTTTGTGCAAAATTGTCGAGTTAAAAACACGGTTTTTCCTCTTAAAATTTTTTGGTACCACCTCCCCGGAACCCCACAAATTAAACCCCCAAAGATCAAATTTTCTAAACCGCTCAAGCTAGAAAACTGTTTTTATTTATCGGTAAATATTCAAAAAGCAAATATATTGACATACCTTGGTGCTGCCCCCCACAAACTTAGTTCTTTGAGCGGCTTAAGCTAACTAATTGTTTTGATGTCAGTAGTTATGCAAGAGACGAATTATTTGACATAGTTTTAGGGTGCCACTCTCCGTACACCCTCCAACTTGGACCCCACAGAATTAATTGTTCAAATGACTTAAAAGCTAGTTATTTTGATATCAGTAGATAATTAAGAGACAAATAGTGTAGTTCCACCACCGGGGACCTCCAAATTACACCTCCTTTTGGACCCCCGAAATTAAACCTAACAAAAACTAAATATTTTAACGGATTTAGCTAAAAAGCTAATTTTTTTATATCAGAAGACAAAGAACCTCCTTGAAAGTCCCAAAAGCGTGGCCGAAAGTGAAAAAGCTTTTCTTTACGACGATCTTGACCGCATGATCTGGGTTCAACCCACAATTTGGTCACGTCGTTAGTCGCGATTCGCGAAAACGAACCAAATCGCCAAAAGTGACGATTTACAATCCCGTAAACGAAGTCAGTCAGTCCAATTTTTTTCTTTTAATTTTTTAAAAAGTATCGCGGTACTTTTAAATTGAAAGTACCAGTAATGGAGTGCTCGAGTACAGTGCTCGTACTCGAGTACAACTCGCGTAGCATTTTTTGAATACTCGTACTTGGCCCCCCA